>OX608080.1:97696176-97946176 GCA_951509765.1 Sphenella marginata | reverse complement strand
AACCTCGAAGACGCACCTTTTATAGCAAAATTCTTTTTTTTTTTTGTGTGCGCAAGCAGGTAAACTCACGTGAAAGGTAACAAATGTTCAACGACGGTGTAGGGATTTCCCTTAATTGGCGTCGTGTGTCATTTTGCAAGGCGGCGTTTTACCTGCGCTCAAGATCTCGAAGGATTGTTAGGCGCACACACACACACGCACCTTTACACAAGTGTGTCACACAGTTGACCTGTTGCGTTCGATGAGTTTCAATACTTTTGTACTTGCGCGCGGATTCGCGAAATATTGAAAGGACCAAGGTCACTTTTTAATTAGTCGCTGCACACCTTCTACTGCTGAATTGAAGAATTGTGGCGCATTCAATTTCGCGCTTCATATTTTTCGCGGAAAATTATTTAAGTTACCTTTACCTTTTTGTATTCGTTTTCAATATCCTTTGGAAGGGCTATCTATTTTGCTAAAAATTTGTTAAAGTGGGCGGTCACTTTGTTTGCGGCACATTTTTTTCGGAAATCATGCATTTCTTGCTTTTGTTTCAATTTACCAAGGACGGATTATTAGCGCATTCAGGATAAGACATGCAAATTTTCAAGACGCGAAGGAGTCGCTCTAGAGACAAGTAATACACCTTTGTATAGACATATATATGTATGTATGTACATACAAAATCGTTTTCAAAACTAAAATGAAGCTGAGAAAAAGTACAGTCGAAGCAAAAATTTGAGAAAAGTATTCTGCTAGCGAGCAAAGTCATTATGGACCATTGAAGAGTATCGATTCATATATACAAAATTCCGCCTTTCAAGAGTTTCTCATTATTGAAATAATAACAAATTATTCACAGACAATTCTGATTCACACCAGCAAACACTTTAATAGGCAAACATTTTACTTTAGATATATATATGTAGCTAAATAATAATCTTGTTATTGTGAAAAACTGCTCTTCATAATGAAGACACACAGACGAAAATCGAACAGATAGTAAATTCACCTTCTGTTGCTTTATTAATGATGCGAATATAATTTTTTGAAATATAAATTTAAAAAAAAATTGAACTAATCTTGTTCGCCACCAGTGTATTTTTTTTCGAAAATAGAGAATATAATTTTTTGAAATATAAATTAAAAAAAAAAATTCAACCAATCTTGTTCGCCACCAGTGTATTTTTTCGAAAATAGAGACAGAGGAAAACCTATACAATTTTCAATTTACCTTCTGTTGCTCTATTAATGACTCGAATATAATTTTTTGAAATATAAATTAAAAAAAAAAAATTTAAACAATCTTGTTCACCACCAGTGTATATTTTCGAGTAATTCGAGAGTAATTCGCTCTCAAACGGGTACTAAACTTCAAGTTAGGCAACTGGCAATACTTTGGCGCAAATTGCATTCATTTACAACCAGCGGTTTATGAGTCATGCGCGTACGAACATGTAGACAGACAAACAAAAATTTAAAAAATTTAGGGAACCTTAAAGAATCCCATATAGTAAGTAAAACAGTGAGGAAAAAAATGTACGCTATCTTTCAATATAAACCTACAGCAATGCATTTTTCAAAAGCTTCTTCAAATCGATGGAGTGATTACTCAGTGATGTGCGTACAAACGTAATACTAAAAGACTTTTGAAAGCCCATAGAATTTCATATATCACTACTGCTGCTCTCATGCGACATCGAACTGTAACAATTTCACTATTTATCAAAAAAAAAGTTGAACCAATTGTTGTTGCCATCAGTGTATTTTTTCGAAAAACATAATAATTCTCTCTAAAACGGGTACTAAACTTCAAGTTAGGCAACTAGCAATACTTCGGCGAAAACCGCATTCAGTTCCACCCTGCAGTTTCTGAGTTATGCGCGTACAAACATGCAGACAGATAGACAAAAATTCTAAAAACGTATGTTTTAGCTTTCGTTACTCTTTAACAGTCGAAAAAATTAAGTGAGAGACATCGGCTAAAATCGAAAAAATGCTAAAGAAATAATTTACTTTACTGCAAAACCGAACTACATATAAGTATGTACATACTCACATCCGCCATTGCGATCTTACAACACATCAAATTTTAATGAATTTAAAGAATTATAAAGTTCTTGACGTGAATTAAACAACTGTGCTGTGGTTCAACTATAAAACCGTCGACGCTGGCATTTAACCCCTTGCTGAACAAAAGCATACAAAAGTTGATTGTCTACGGTGCCATTCTCTTCACATTCTTTGTTGTTGAGACAAAGGGCAATGAGATGTTTTAAAGAAACTACAAGTGACTTTTGAAGTCATACAGTTGATGAATAACAGCGACTTGTTCTTTTTTTCTGTGTATATAATTAAGTGGATTTCAATTTGCGGATAATTTGTAGCAGCTAATTGGTTTGAAGTACATACTTAAGCTTCACATAAGCTCACTTGGTTGGTCTGAAAGGGGGAAAGGATGAAAGTATTTTAACAAAGAAAAAGCTGAGGACAAGTAGATCATGTATAGCTCATTTCAGAACACTCCGGCAGGTTTTTTTGTTCTCTGATATGATGGATTAGTCTTGCTCGAGTAGCAGAAATATACGTCGAATATGGAAAGGTTGTGGAGATATCGGACAAAATGTGTTTCTATTAAATGAGAGATTTAAGCTAGAATGAAATTTAACAGGGTACCCTTATGAAAAAAAGTTGGTTAGTGGTATGCAGACATTTTTTATGTTTCGCAAGTTCACCCTGTTCCCACTATTTAATTCACAAACCATAGCTGTGGCAATTAAACAGGGCCCCCTGATGAAAAAAAATGAATATTTTAACACAGGATGAACACATGGGAAAAGGAAAACTAAATGGGAAATGAAAATTATTTTGTTTAAGGAACAGCCCAAATTAGATTTTTAAACGATAGATGGCACTGGAGTTGGTAAGTGAGATAGATATAGTAACAGTAGATGTTCTCTAAATTTTTTTCTAAATTCCTGTCGTGGGAGATAAATAAAAAAAAACCCAACAAAAATTTTAAAATTCACGGTTCCTCCCATAAATGCAGAAACCAAAAATTCAGAAACACATTTTGCGCAAAATTTAATTTTTTTTGCCGTCTTACTACTTTCTGAATTTTTAGATCTGAATTTCACTTTCTGAATTTTTAGATAGAAGATAATGGCTCTGAAATAAGTGAAAAACCCGTTTCACGCAGCATTGGTTCATTTTTCTTTTGCTACTTTGCCAAAGAACCTTACACATTTGCTCTTTGCAAATATTTATAGCAACTCCTTTTTAAAGAATTTGATTTTGAACTCTGAAGAAAAAAAATTGGTCACCAAAGGGTTAATGCATAATTACTTGTGTTATAACGCTAATCATACCAGCAAAAAAAATGTATTTAGAAATTATAAAAATAAAAATTTAGGTCACAAATGGGTTAAGGCATGGCGTTTAAAGGGTTAAAACGCTGAAAATCATATACTTAAGCGATTGTCAAACTAAATTTTATTTCTGAATTTTTTCTGTCTGAATTTATGGGGGGCACCACAATTCACACATGCTTCTTAGAATTGTTTAATATTTTTCAAGTCTTTAATCATTTAATAAATTTGTCTTTGTACGTCAAGTACTCGTAATACTTTGACTTCCAGCCTCCATTTCGCGTAGTTTTAATCCTTTGTCTGTTTAGTCGTAGAAACTTTCTTTTGTGTGAATTTTTTTTTTTTTTTCCAAAATTTCCATTTCCTTAGACACACCTTTTGTCTGTTTATATATTTAGCTACATACATACATATGTCGCTTTTATTATTATTTGTCTTACATTCTTTTTCCCCCACATACGAGTACTCGGTCACAGCTGTCACATTAACGTAATTCACAGTTTGACTCTTATTTATGGTTGCACAGCTCATCATCAGCGTAAACGTCTGCAAATTAAATATGTACTTAGGATTTTCGTTGTCGCCTAATATGTCCGTCAATGTGGAATTTGCAGTGGTCGTCGTCGTCGTCATCGTGATTGTCGTCTTCATTGCCATTTCTGTCGCCGACGTTACACTCATCAGCTCGCATGTAGACCGTTTTATCCGTCTGGCACAGCATGTTCATTGCACTTGTTGACTCCATTGGATGGTAGTCAATTTAAAACAAAAATTTGTATTGTTTTGTTATTTTCGGTCATTTTCCTATCGAAAGTAGTATTTCACTTGTAAGAAAGTTGTTTATGTGCGCTCACCCCTCTCAGTTCATTGTCGGTTTACGACAGTCAGCCACAAAATTGACATGTTTCATTTGACAAGCACACCGAGTCGTTGACGCCATAAATAATGAAAACACGACACGATGATTGAGGTGAGATATAAAACTTGTCGCATTTATGAGGAACAAAAAGGCTGTCACATTTTCGTTTTAAGGATATGCCCTTCTGATGTATCGTTGATAGGCTTTTTATGGATGTTAATAAAACAAGTACGGATGTAAATAAACCAGTATTCATAACAAAAGTGTTTTGATTAAGCAATAAATTGTTATTAAGTGGCAAGGTCATAAACGAAAGTGAATGAATTTATGGCGGGAGAAATGATATCCCAATGAGCTTTTGGGAAAATACTGGTTTGAAAAAAGTATTAATTTGCGCTCAGGTAGCGCATCAATTGGTTGGTATTAAGTACTTAGATATTAATTTTAGCAAATCCCACACGTACCCAGAAGTTATCGTATTAATAAAAACTAGAGGTCGCCCCCGTTCGCCCAAATTGGACGAAAATCTAAATTGTACCTCGGTTTTTACCTAATATTTCTCACCTGTGCGATGTAAACAAAAAACGTACACGATTCTGCAAACCAGACGTTCAATACGAACATTTTGATATAGGTTTGACCGTAATACGTGTTGTTTTTCCCCTTCAAAAAGGGATAACAACGTGATTTTCCTTACCGTATTTATATATAGATTAGTATAAGTATATAATTTTTCTGAATAGCCAATGCTGTGACGATTACTATACTTATCAACGCAGTGTTTATATGCTTCAGCAATCATTTTAATCATTTACAAACAAATTGCATTAAATATCACATTTAATTGCTACTTTCATGCTTTATTGCCCATATAGACGGCACAAGTTAAGTGATTTCACGGCTGAAGAGCTTTAGGTTTTCTCAAGCTTGGTGTAATTATTATAGTTGATATTACAAAAACAAGGGCTCGTAATTATAGTCGTTCCTTGTTTTAATTCAAATCTTTACTTAAATTAAAAATACATTTAAAACGTTGATCAATCTTATTAAGCAAGGATTTAAAAAAAAAGAAACGTAACAGGGTGCCCTTAAAATTGTTTGGTGGTTTACAGAAAATTTTTATGTTTTGCAAGGTCACCCTGTACCAACTATTTTATTCGCAAACCATTACATAGCTGTGGCAATAAGCGAAAAAAAGCCAAACTCAAGTTTGGAGTAAGCATTGTTACAAACATAACCAAAGACACAAACCGTGATTTTAAAATGTTAAAATTACATTTTCGTCACTTTAAAATTAAAACTCCATTTTAGACATAAAATTCTTTTTATGTTGACTATGACAGACATGAAAAGATGTTTATTTTAGAATGTTGTTTAAGTAGTTATAACTCTATTTTAATTTGACTATGCATAGTCATGACCAATTTTTTATATATGTACTTCTAACCTTAAATTTTTTGTTCTTGAAATTTATCAATTTTTTACCAAAAATTCTTCAAAAAAAAAACTAATTGTTTTATCGCAATAAAAGAATAAATTTATTACCGAATAGAATTTTCTTACTTTCGAACATTTTGACATATCGCACCCTAAATCAAAAACAGTCACAACTCAAAATTTTTTTTAGGTCGCTTTCTTGGCATAGATTGCCTAATAAAAAGTAGTGCAGCCAATACATACAATATTTTTCTTTTTGACTATTATCGTTACCCTTTAAAGAGCACAGTGATGTCAAGTTTTTAAAAATCAAATCACTTTTGTGCGATCAAGAAGCAATTAACTGAAAGTTACTCGGATTTTGAGTTGTGACTCTTTTATTTAGTGTGCGATATGTTTTCGAAATAGTCCGTACCAAATTTTCTACAACCGAAAGCTGGATGAATCAAATACGAAGGGAAGAAAATGGAATTAAAACAACGAATGCTTTATACTCGAAAATTACTAAAAGAGAACGAATCAATCGAAAGCAAAAAGTTCTTTCGAATAGAACTATGGAATAAGATGCCAGGGTAAGGAAATACGAGTAGTTACTATATGTATTATACATATATACATTCACATAGCAAACACCAAATTTATGTTGTGTTAATATATTGCATTACTGGAATTATTTATAAACAAATTAGCAACATCATATTACCATTTTGCCAGTTTGATGGTTGAAAGTTTGAAATTATTTATTTATTCTATGAATATTTTTGTGTTGTTGATCAAGCATGGTGATTGATGAATAATGCGAAGTTTGTTGACAATTTTTGAAAGAATATTAAAATATGCTAAGTAATCTAAACAATGAATGTCAAAATAAATGCGAGTAGTCTAGGATGCATCCGGAATGAGTCACAAAGTAGGAAGCGACTAATGTCAGGTACGAGCACTTTGTAATGGCTTGAACTATCCGCATTAGTTTGAGCGTGTTTTACGGAGAGATCAAATATATCGATTTATACCCGAGTGGGTATGAAAGTACTAATGGATTTTCAATTCAATCGGGTACTTTTAACTCCTCTAAGTATACTACAAAAACTATAATTCAATTACACCCCTATAAGTATGCTACACAGATAAAAATTCACTGATGTAAGTAAATTGAGTTAAAGTCAACTATAGACTTAAGGGATTAATCGCGTATCACTCTCTTTAGAGATTAGTCCCACTATTTTTTTTGCAGTAGCGTGTAACTCACGCAATTTCAGCACTCACAAGCTTTTGAGCTGCATATAAATATTTTTAAATCCAGCGTGTGTGTGGTGTAATTTGTTGTGCTGTTTGTTAGGGCGTTGTTGCTCTGTCGCTTGTTTCATGCCGAGCAAAATAATTCTTGTTTACTTAAGACACAAACACTTACAAAGTTGTTGAGCAAAGGAATGTTGCATTCATATTGCAGCCACATAGACTAAATGCACTCGTACATTAGGGTGTGTCTTTTTTTTTTTTTTTTTTAAATTTGTGTTAGCAAGTTCTAATTAGGAATAAGACGATTTATAAAAATCAATTTGTTCTAAATGTTGACAAAAAGATTCTCCCAAAGAATATTTATTTTTATTTTTTTATTAAAAATTTTTTCCGCTTCAATTTTTGCACCTACCATCTGCTATTTGTAGTTTGTGGCTGTTGGAGTAAATGTTATGGTCATGCTTTAGAAGAAAGTCTTGCTATGTGGTTTTGGTTATTTTCGGTCTTCCGTTCCATAAAAAGAAGGTACAGCCTAATGTATACACAGAATATGGATTCATAAGCATACACAACCGCTTAGCTTGCAATTTGCAGTCAAAGACAATTGAGCAGCACAAAACGCAAAACTCGACTATGAAGCTCGTGTGCAACTTTGCTTGCTAAGGGTCGACTACAAAGTACTAAAAGTTCTCTAGATAAATACCATTCTTTGTTCAACTCTCTGAATACTTTTTTATATTAAGTTCAATTGCAACTAAAACAATAACAAGAACAAAATAGTGTCGCTTTGTATGACATTTTCGAGTGCATTGAAAGCATTTCATGTCATTAATCAGAATTTATTGCTTTACTTAATTTGAGAGTTAAATGTGTTTACACACACACTCACACATACATACATACATGCATAAGTAATTAAGCGTATATAATACACAAAACCACTTTACCAACAGCTGACATAAAGCCACAACAATTTAAGCATTAATCAAACGCCTATAAATGAGGATTTTTCAAACTCGTGCTAGCTATTATTTGAATGAATTTGGTCGATTTGTATGTTGCATGCGTTAAACCTCAATTAAATGAAATCGTTTTTAGTACCATTTTTGGTATGCATGTATGTGTGTATGTATATATGGAGTTTGCTTGATTTCGTTATAAAATGTCAACCCAAAATGGAGATGAGATGAACGCGCAGCATTTTTAGTGTTCCCCCCAATGCCCGTAGATGTTTAAATAATTTTTTATTGAATGCTTATTTAATTAATTAATTATCTGAATTAATTGAAATGATTCAAAACTTGCGAATAGTTTGTTTACAAATTGTTTTGTTTATATATAGGTATTTTTTGACAAAATAGCAATTGTTGTTTTTTCAACGGGTTTTATAAATGCTTGCGTTGTTTTTTTATTACTTTCTGGTTCTTTTAAGAAATTTTGCTTGTTTTGAAAACTAGCGTAATTAGATAACTTACCCTTTCTTTACAAAAATCACCAAGTTTAAGTTATTAAAGTACCAATCAAATACATACCTGTAACGAAAAAAACATAAATTTTTTTATTAGTGAGGTTATATGTGAAAAGTAATTTTGTTAGAGATTTTTTAAAAAATACAGCTGAAAAGTTATGGTCCGTAATCATATTCCCTTTTTAACACTTTTTAAATAACATCTTGACTTAATCTAAAAAGATATTCAAAATTTTGGTCAATCATAGTGATATTAAACCAAGTTTTTACCTGAAATGATACATAACAGGTGCCCTTATGAACAATATTAAGTTGGTTGGTGGTATAAAGAATTTTATTTTATTTTACAAGGTTACCCTATGTCCGTAATTTTATACACGAAAAAAGCCAAACTCAAGTTTGGAGTGTCTAAGCTTTAGAGAAGGCGAGTTGTTTTTTAAGTTATTATTATTTTTTATTTTATTTTATTATTTGGCTCAGGTGCTATGTGATCGTTTTGCTCAAATTGTATTTATTCATTTGGCTCAGGTTCTGACGACCATGTTTGCCTAAATGTTCAAAATTGTTCTTTGGAGAACGAGAGGGTATGTATGTATGTATTATTGGTGGCGAGCACTGTTGGCTTTGAGGCATGGCGCGATTGGCTTCCTCATTTTCGCTTGGAAAAACTACACTTTGGCTTTCCAAAACATAAACTATATCTTCGAAATATTTTATAAGCTGATTGCGAATTACAATAGCATGCAATGCAAATAAAATAAACAAATGAAATAACCGCACCTTATGTATGTATGTCGCTTAAACATGGAGTAAGCAATGTTTCAAACACAACCATAGACACAAACCTCGATTTTAAAATGTTAAAATGAAGTTTTCGTTCACGTTAGACATAAAATGTACATATTTAAAGTTGACTTAATTTTAAAATCATGTCTAAATAGATAAAACTGTATTTTAATTTGTCTATTGGATTTTGGACATTTTAAAAAATAAGACAGCTGAGCTACGGAATTATAACACTACTCGATCAGTTGAAATTGTATGTCTGAGTGAGGGAGCAAATTTAAAAAAAAAAAAAATTTTTTCTTAATATTTATTAAAAAATATTATATGAATTTCAAATAGTGACACCCTGTAATTGGCATTGATGAAAAAAAGCATGACTTTTCCTTTTGTGTAAGAACTAACGTGAATGCGCTTGTTAATTTATATGAAAATAAGTAATTTATGCTTCAGGCTGAACACGGATTTAGTAAAGCTTCAAGTTGATTTCGTTGCTTATTTATTGTGGTTTAGATGACGACAGCTGATTTTAGACTACGCTTCTCTCATCTCCATCACAATTTGACTGGTTTATTTAAAAACTTGTGGAACAGTACCTGTCATTTTTGGGCAGTAACCATACACCCCAATTCGTTTCGTAACCATCCAAAAATTTTCTTCTTACGCCTTTAAACAAATTAAAACCACAGCATGCCATAACAAATGTGTCGCTCCCTCTCAATATGAAATGCAACTAATTCGCTTTCGTTTAATCGTTGTGACCTTTTCACCTATACCAATAATTTTCAATTATACATTTGTATGTTGCTCCTTTTGTAAATCATTTATTATGCTTAAATGGCACGTACGCTAGCACCGCCATCAAGCGGAACATGTAATTGATGCTCATTTATAATTTTTTTTCGGCCACACTCATAGCGCGCGAGTGTTGGCGTAAGCTCAACGCAGCATTTTGTTGTAAATTGATATTTCCGTTCTAGAAAATTTGTTATACATTTTTTGTTGATATTTTGTTGCGCCTTTTTTTTCTTCTTTATTTGTTGTATATTTATATTTGCTTATTTTAAAGTGTTGTTGTAATCAACATTTTTGAAATATTGCACAATATTAAAAGCTTCCAACAGCCGAAAATTCACCTTCAAAATAGGCAATTGTTTATATTATTTGAATGGCTTTTTGTTGTTCTGGTATATATGGCGTTGTATATATGTATGTTTGTGTAAATGTATTATTTATTGATTTCTAATTCTGCCAACACATCTGTTTTCATATTTGTAAACATTTGAAAAGATTTACAATTGTACAAACAACACGCCTTTGAAGCTTTTACTTTCGAATGTTTATTGAATTTAAATTACTTGATGGTCATTTGATTTCCAAATAGCTTTTAGTGCTTTCTTACACCACCTTTAGAATTATGGCTTATAAACAAAAAATGGGCTGTGCCACGCCTATTAGCAGGAAAAGTATAAATTCGATATATATCAGGTCATATTTGTACAAGCTTTCTATTATATATAAGGAATTTGTAGAGAACTAAGAAAAGGGAAGAGAATGACGGGAATGGATGCAGGCAAATAGAGAGCGAGAAGTGAGGGCAAAAAATCTAATTTCTTAACTAAGAATTGTACCCTAAATTTCAATAGTAATGCTACATAAATAGTGTACATTAATAATTATCGTCAAATATCGATACATCCAACTATCATTAATTTCTCATCCCTAGTAGTGACTAAAAGATCAAAGTACTTCGCTAATTTTTATTGCTTTCGCTGCATATTTCCCATAATTTTCTACACAAATCTGAACAAAAAAAAAATAATTTTTCTCAATCTCCCCCTCAGGCGCCAACAACTTTTGCTTGCCAGTACTTATGTATGTATTTCTAAAATCACCATGTTGCACAAATGATCACAGAAATTATGTAAATATCTGTGTGGTTACATAAAACGGCATTTTTGTATGTAAAAATTGAGCAAAGATGTACATACAAGCAAATCCAAAACATTTCCTTATGACTGAAATTGTTTAAATTGTTGCAACTTTAAGGAGGAAAAATCTGTGAAGCCAGTAATAAAAATCATTTTTTTTTATTAAAAGAATGGCAAGCATTGAAGGCAAGACGAACGTGTTTATGATGAGGCAGTACTTTGATATGCACGACCGTATCGCGAGTACTAGACGAATGCATGTAAAGAGTACTTCGTTGGGAGCAGAAGAGTACTACAAGATTAAATAGATATACTAAAAAAAAAAAGAGCTTGATCAGGTCGGGCCGATTCATTCCGTTACCAAGGTACGACTGACGAACAAATATTGTCATGTTCGACGCTGGAGCTGTTCAATGCTGGAGAAGAGTGCTTTTTAAGTACTCCGATATGAGGCAAATAGGTGAGTAGATTCCAGAAAATTTGATTAGCTGAGAATTGAACTAGAGTTAAATCATTCGACGACAAAACCACCATCTCAATGGCCAGGCAATGATTTCCACTGAGGTTAGTTTTAGTTGCGAATGAGTTCTTATCGAAATCCGGTACTTCAAATCGTCCGTTTCGACTTATTCTAGTCGTGAACGATAATTTAGTAACATTGAACGGAAGTCGGTAACGCAGTCAATTCAACGCTGCTTGGTAACGCTGTCAAAAAGGAGGGAAAAATTTTCAACCACGAAAAATTGAAATCTGTTTAATGTTACCTACTATTTTACCGGTTACAAAATACGACGCCAACTTACAGCACCAGAGTAAAGAAAATGTGTTTGCTGGTAATAGAAATTTATTAGCATTTAAAATCATGGGCGTTACACTCACTTTTGTAACCGGTGCAGTCTAAGACTGTATTTTCGTCGAAAGTATGTAATGTAGTATATGCAACCTCAACTCAACCTTGCTTGTTAGCGCTGTCAAAAACTAATGAAAATTTTCAAAGAGGGAAAAATTAAATAGATTTCAAGGATTCACGTCTACACTATGTTACCAACTATTTTATCGGTTACAAAATACGACGCCAACTTACAGCACCAGAGTGAAGAAAATGTGTTTGCTGGTAATAGAAATTTATTAGCATTTAAAATCATGGGCGTTACTCTCACTTTTGTAGTCTAGCACTGTATATTTGGTATTTCTAAAAAGGAAAAATTTATTTTTGCCTGCATTATTCGATTTATTTATACAATGTTACCAAACAAAATAAATTAAAAAAATATAAAAAAAGGCAGAAAAAAATATGCAAACAAATGCTAATCAATTTTATTCCACTTCGACTTTCAGCGGAGTATGATTTCTTTGAAACAACAAATAAAAGCCATATAACCTTAAAATAATACAAACGATTTGTTACAATTCAAATCAGTTTCATGTGAAGTCACTCACAAAGATCTAAATGCGAATATTTCCATATGTAATGAGAACCACTCAGCTGCTGAGCCCTAAGCAAGGCAGTTTTGCATGAGTTGAACGCAGATATGTATTTTGTGGGCACATTGTTGCTGGTCTTGCAGATTTCAGCACGTTTTACGTTTATATGTAAACATGTTGCAATTTCTTAGACAATTTTTCTGGCTGGAAAAAATAATAAACAACATGGCGCAAGTTTAATTCCATAGTAAAACGACAAATACTACAATTTTCAGGAATTTCAAGAAATCCAAAACATTTTAAGGTACTCATGAAAATTGCTAAGTATCGAAATTTTTGCATCACTAACATTGGCACCCCTTTGAGGTGGAACACTCCCTTCAAGCTTACATCACAATCCCCTTTCATATTTATGGTTAAATTAAATTCGACGAATAGCCTGCAAGGCCCAACTGCTGTTTTGATTCATGTGAGCACGATCGGTGGTAAACAAAAGCAAATTTTCATCCGCATGTTTGTCGGCGGCTGCCGTTTTATCCAGAACACTTGGTTGACTACATACTCGTATTCATATCGTGATCTTTGACTGCCCCATTATAGATACAGCAGCAGCAGGCACAGTAAACGAATTGCAGAAGAACAGGGGAGGAGCTGTTTGGTATGTAAGTTGCGGCTGGGTGATCTCACTACTTTGGCATGAGCAGATAGTAAAATGGACCATTAAATGTATGTATGTGTGTGAGTATGTGTGCATAGACAACAAACTCAACAATTAAATTTACTGTAATATTGAGAAAAAAATAAAATTCCCTTTACACACTTTAAAAGCAGCCGTTGTTGCAGTCACACATTACAGACTGGAACAACGGCTTTTAATTATAATCACAAAGTTACATACATATACTTGATTTTATACATACATATATATACATATGTTTATATTTGTGGTTATTCTGAAATGACTTTTGTACGCTTTAGTTGCTGCTGTTGACTTGCTCTTATGGAATTTGTTGCCATTTCAGACACGAGCAGATCATCATTCAGTTGGAATGCGGGCGTCATGCCAATTGATTTTTACAGCAATAATTACCATGAAGTTGATGATAATAATAGATGTTGACGATATTGTGAGTGAAGTGCCAGAATTGATAAATGAGGTAAATGTGCCAAAAAAAGGGTTTAATAAAAATGAGTCGCAGTAAAAGAATATGGATTTTCAAAATTTAAGGTTATGTCATTTCATTTGGTTGCTTTGCCATATATGTATATGGTTTATGTCATGTTATTTTATGTTATATTATGTTATGTTATGTTATATTATGTTATGTTATGTCATGGTGTTATGTTATGTTATGTTATGTTATGTTATGTTATATTATGTTATGTTATTTTATGTTAAGTTATGTTATGTTATGTTTTATTCTGTTATGTTATGTAATGTTGTGTTATGTTATTGTGATATGTTATGCTGTGTAATGTTATGTTATGTTATATTATGTTATGTTATGTTATATTATGTTATGTTATGCTATATTATGTTATGTTATTTTATGTTATGTTATGTCATGGTGTTATGTTATGTTATGTTATGTTATGTTATGTTATATTATGTTATGTTATTTTATGTTAAGTTATGTTATGTTATGTTTTATTCTGTTATGTTATGTAATGTTGTGTTATGTTATTGTGTTATGTTATTGTGTTATGTTATGCTATGTTATGTTATGTTATGTTATATTATGTTATGTTATGTTATGTTATGTTATATTATGTTATGTTATGTTATATTATGCTGTTATGTTATGTTATGTTATATTATGTTATGTTATGTTATGTTTTGTTATGTTTTGTTATATGATGTTTTTTATGGTGTACTACATATATTAGGCCATACTATATTATGCTATGTTCCGTTGTGTTGTGTTATGCTGAGATATATGATGAGTTGTTTGCGTTATTTTATGTAATATCATAGTATGTACTTTTTTCTGTTCTGTTATGTTGGTTTTATTTTATATTAAGTTTTCCGTTTTTTTCGCTTTATAGAAATATTTATTTTGATAAATTTTCTTCTGTTTGACAATGTTTATAGAAAATCTAGAAAAGCAATACACCGGAGGGGCAACGAAGTTCTGCATTGCCGACGATGAAGACTTTCGTTTCTATAATCTGGCAGGTGTAAAGCGGCATGAACTGCATTACCGATGCCCACATTTTTCGGTTGAATAGTAGACTAATTGTAAATTGACTGCGTTGCCGATTTTCGGTAACATATTTTTCCATGTGCAAAATTACCAGGAATTACGAGGTCTATATCCCTTTGGGTCAGTTTCGTTTCTTTTGAAGCCGTATTTCCTTAGACCCATTTTTAAGATTTTGTAAAACCCGAACTTGTTCCTGCTTTACGGTTCCACACAACACTACTTTACAGTTACAATAATTGAATTACAAAGTAAATAAAATATAGATATGAATAACTCATAGTCTTTGTTCGAACTCAATTATTACAATGGATAGTTGACAACAAATCTATTGAGCAAATAAAAAATGCATTGACATTCGACGCTCATATTACTTTCTCAATTTACGCTTCATACGCTTTGGAGCACTTTTTTTTGTAGTACAATGCGTTTTGTTGTTGCGTCAGTGTTATATGAGATATACGACCGACCATTCTGTATATCACAAAAATACAACAAATAAATATTGTCGCTGTAATTCAATCGAACAAATTGCGAAAGGGAAAATTGCAAAATTATTGTGATTGCAAATGAATAAAAAGAGACTTCATTCTTTGAATTGTGAAATGTTAAAATGCTGCCCTTTTGTACTTCTAAAGAGCCACGAGAGTGTTTTACATAAACTATTTGAGTGACAATTTTTTCTATATCAATTATTTTTCCTTGAAGAAGTAGTAAATAGTATTCTTTAAAATCAAAAGCTTGCCCAAATCAAGGCGCATTCAGTACAAGGTGACGTTATCCAATCAGCTGATAGCTACTTTTTTCTCGAATTTTGACACTAAAAATTTCAAAGCATAGACAAAATAAATGCGAAAAACATTTAGTCTACATACATACATGCAAATTTATGTCGCCTTATAAAAATTGTTTGGCGTGCAATTAAAATATTTTGCAACCCAAAATGTGCCCACCAACACAACACGGCTGGAAACCAGTCTGCGTGGCCAACATAAATTTCGGATGTGTGTGGGCTGTAGAGTCGCTGTAAACATGAGTGCATAGTATATTTGTCTTATAAATTATTAAAAAAAAAAAAAAATATTGCGAAAAACTGCAATAAAGACAGATGCAATCGCACGAGAAAAATAAGAAGCAAAAAACTAATTACACTTGGCAAAAATATTTAGTGACAAGAGTAGAACAGAAGCTGTTTGCCAACTCTTAAATAATTCTGTACAATTTTGCTGTAAAGTTGGCAATGCAGAGGTCGACATTCAGTTATTTAGTTTGACGATCGAGTTTAGGAGGCAGGATATCAGTTTAATGTTGCGAAGCAACTCCAGAATAAATATTAATATTAACAGCTTGATTCTGGGCGTAACCAGTCGGTAAGGCAGTTCACATTAATGCAACTCTGGCCTAACTACAAAGGTTGCCAAAAACGAAAAATAAGAAGGTAATAATAATAATAAAAAAATAAAAATAATGGCGAACGAAATTTTATGTAAAAAATTATAACAATAATAAAGCTTTTTGCTATTTTATTCCACTGGAATTTGGAGAATGATTTAATATTTTCATGGGTTTACCCTTAAATGTACACATACGCGAACAAATCGATGGGTGTGGTCGTTTCTTAACATTTAAATTAAAAAAATTGCGATAAGATACCGTACAATATCACAAAATCATACTTTAATCAATTTACAATTGATATTAAATTCGAGGTTATCAGTTGTTGTAGTGTGTTGATAAATTGAAAACGAAAGTCGAACTCTTCTTTTTGCGAAAATAAAATAAAATAAAATAAAATAAAATAGAATAAAATAAAGTAAAATAAAATAAAATAAAATAAAATAAAATAAAATAAAATAAAATAAAATAAAATAAAATAAAATAAAATAAAATAAAATAAAATAAAATAAAATAAAATAAAATAAAATAAAATAAAATAAAATAAAATAAAATAAAATAAAAAATAAAATAAAATAAAATAAAATAAAATAAAATGAAATGAAATAAAATAAAATAAAATAAAATAAAATAAAATAAAAAATAAAATGAAATGAAATAAAATAAAATAAAACAAAATAAAATAAAATAAAATAAAATAAAATAAAATAAAATAAAATAAAATAAAATAAAATAAAATAAAATAAAATAAAATAAAATAAAATAAAATAAAATAAAGTAAAATAAAATAAAAAATAAAATGAAATGAAATAAAATAAAATAAAATAAAACAAAATAAAAAAAAATAAAATAAAAAATAAAATGAAATGAAATGAAATAAAATAAAATAAAATAAAATAAAATAAAATAAAATAAAATAAAAAATAAAATGAAATAAAATAAAATAAAATAAAATAAAACAAAATAAAATACAATAAAATAAAATAAAAGAAAAGAAAATAAAATAAAATACAATAAAATAAAATAAAATAAAATAATATAAAATACAATAAAATAAAATAAAATAAAATATAATAAAATACAATAAAATAAAATAAAATGAAACAAAATAAAATAAAATAAAATATAATAAAATACAATAAAATAAAATAAAATAAAATATAATAAAATACAATAAAATAAAATAAAATGAAACAAAATAAAATAACATAAAATAAAATAATATAAAATAAAATAAAATAAAATAATATAAAATAAAATAAAATAAAATAATATAAAATAAAATAAAACAAAATAAAATAAAATAAAATAAAGTAGAATAAAATAAAATAAAATCAAAATAAAATAAAATGAAATAATAGTAATTTAACCCATGAGGAAATAATCGATGAATCATCGAACTCGTCGCAGTATTCATTGCACTACTTTCTGTGCAATTTTTCTATAGATACTTTTCTTTTGGTGAAATTCTTACGCAAAATTCTAGAACACATATCTTCAATTACTAACAAATTTAGCACTCATGCATGAGTCATTTTTAAAAAATTTAGTACGACGCTTTCAATTTAAACAAAATTTAATTTTACGCAAGTAACAAACAGCCTAATTTACTTGTTAAGTTGGAGACTGATCTTTAGCTAGCTTTCAGTTGAATGGTCAACGCTGTTTTGTGCTTAATTAGTCACAATTAGAATAGCCCACTTTGGTGGGGCGAAAATAGCTACACATTTGAGTTGAATTCAATTATTTAGAATTATGTAAGTAGTTCAAATTCAATGAAAATGGACAGTTTAAAAATTCAAATTTCATGTTTAATTAGCGTTAGAAAACCGCATGGTTTTTTCGCTTGTCTAGAGTCTAGACTATAGTTGTGATGAAGGACAAGTCACTGATGGGCTCATTCTGCCCTTTCGAATCAACTGTTGTTGTTCTAAATAATAATTTTCAATATCAGTGTTTGAGGCCATCTACAAGTTTATGTTTCACCTTTAATGTTATTTATTATTTGTGGAAGACTTAAAAAATCAAGCAAGTAACGTATGACGTCATAGACTTTTTTAACCATATTCGGTAAGCTATTTGAAGAGTTTTGCGTAACAAAAGCTTAGAAAAATTAAAAAACAAAAAAATGAAACAAACAAAATTATAATTCTATTCAAAAACTTAAGTCGTGATTAGCGTTCAAACAGGTTTACCGTCGCCCCCTGAAGCGTATGTTGGTTATGTCATATTTTGTAACTCATCGATTATACTTAATCACCTTCACAGTGGAGAGCCAGTAACGCACACGATTGATTAATCTGCCACTCTACTCCCGCAATACTCTTGAACTCAAACAACAAGTGCTGTGCCGTATTCTTTGTTTCTCAAGTTTGTTCGCTTGTTTAAGTCAATGTCATGCTGACTCTCCTTGAGTTCGCAACAGAGCTGCTAATTGGTTGGTCGTGCTTTAATAACATTAATCAGTTTGTAATTGTTATTGACGTCTCATTTTTATTTTTCTATATTAATGTTTAATTTGTCAAATTGAGCTTAAATTTGCACTTTACTCCTAATTAAGATTTTGAATGAAAGTTTTTTTTTACCAAACTCATTGACAATGTTGCCAACAACTGCTAAAATGTTTTCAAATTTTTGAAGTTAACTTCTTAAGCGGCTATGCAAAGTTTTTATTAAGAGTGAAATTTGAAGCTTTTTTGGAATAGATCGACACTTTTTTTGAAGAAAAAAAATTAAAAATTGTAGTAGAGTATTTATTTTATTAGAATTGAACTAATCTAGAATTTAGAAAATAGTTTTATATAACAGAGTACGGCAGGGTTGAAGAATTTCGGAATGGTTTTTGGGGACTTTTTAGGGATATTTTTGGGAGTTATTTTGATTTTCTGTTTTTCCGACAGGGTTCGTTCTGAGAACGAAAACTTACACTGAAGATGGCGGATCGCCGAAACCGGTTTGTAAACAAACAAAAATTGACAAGGGATGACGGAAAATCGTTCCAATATAAATATTTTTGGGACTTATGCACGATATTTTTGGACGCTTTCGAAATCAATTCAGCATTGTTTTCGGGACCATTTCGGAACTTTTTTTGAAGAATTTCTAGATTGATTTTGGAACCATTTCTGGACTTTTTCGCCATGATAACTTCAGGAACATTTTCAGTACTTTTTTCGGGATGGTTTTCGAAATTTGTCTGGTCTATTTTCAGAATTATTTCAAGATAGCTTTTGGGTTCTAGCACCACCTCCCTGTGAGTTTGGGATGGTAAAGCAGATTTTAATAGAAATTATAAACGGTATAGCTACTCTTGATTGATATCTTTGAAAAATATTTTTTGAAAACCAAAATGTTTGAAATCATATCTACAACATCTCATTTCTAGAACCAAAACAACAATTTTACACTATTTTCCCTTTCCCGAAAATGTATGTATGTATGTATGTATGTCGTTCTTAATTTTACGTTTTTTCGACTATATTGTACATACATATTCTCCCATTTTGCCTGCCATCAATTCGCTGTCACTTTGCACTTTTGCTTTTATTTGTCATACTTTCACTTTTATAAAATAATTTTCTGATTTGCAAATTCTATTTTGGGAATGCGCAAATTCTTCTTCTTTTTTTTGAACGAAATTTTTTGCAATCGGGTTGCTAAAAATAGCATTAGCCCTGTCATTGAAATGAAACGATTAGAAACCAACTATTCTGAGAAGCGAGGTTATGTCAACAATGTGCTGTTACGCCGTTAAGTAAAAGAGTTGTGCTGGTGCCTCTCTTTTTTTTTTAAAGAGCGCCGTGGTCCTTTTTTTAACTTGTTTACAAAAGACTGCCACCACAGTCAACCATACATTTGAATTAATTTATTTTCGACGGTGTTCCCCAAGGCTGTGGAATTTTTCTCGTCGCTAAAACTTCGCTGTCACTTTTCATTGTTCGAAATCGAGCGTGTTTTTTTGGCAGAATTGCGCTGTTCATGCTTGAGTAATTTTCTCTCATATTATTTTTACTTTTTATTAAAATTTGATGTATGGGAAAATGAGGTCATATGGTAAAAAATATTATTTGTTTTGTTGCGAATTGTTTAATTTTTTCTCTCCTACTTAAAAGCTTTAGCATAGCCTTAACGATAGAAAAATTTCAAATTCCATTTCACAAAATCTACTTTTTTTCTCTTTTTCTTGCTTATTTTCTTCTTTATTCTTTCTTCTTTCAAATAAAAAATTCTAACTAAATATTCTTGTGTGATTTTTATCGCCTTCCCTTATTTGCATTCATTGCTTACTAACGATATTCAGAGCTTTTAAATGCCAAAACTGCTGCTTTCGCTTATTTCGCTCTGCAAAAGAAAATCAACTTTTTTCCATTTCATGTCGTTTAAGTGCCAGCCATCGTCTTCTCAACCATTATCTGCTTCCTGGCTAGCGTCCGTTTCCGTCTCAGCTCGTGCATATTATGCTCCACAGCCTAAATATATGCTTGATTTAGTTTTTTAAAAAAGGACACTAAGGAAAACTAGAAATGTTGAAAGGTAAGAAAGCTTTTTATGTGAGTACGAATTTGCAGATAAGTCATATGGAGGTTAGAGATGCATTTAATTCCGCAGCTGGCACAAGCCATCTAGCCATGCAGGAGGAAATCGCTTCCCTAAAGCTATTATGACAATATGATTCTAAAAAATTGCATACTTTTAGGCGCCTTTAAAATTTAATATTTTATTTTTATATTTCAGTTAACATTGTAAAGTGTGTGTCCATGGCAGGACGAAATCGCTTCCCTCGGCCTAATAGAAGATTTTGCAAACGTACCACAAAAATTGCATACTTCTAGGCGCATATAATATTTTATGCCTTAATTTTTATATTTCAGTTAATATTGTAAAGTTTTAGTCTCATGCTAGACGAAACCGCTTCCCTAAGCCTAACAGGACGTTATGCGAGTCGAACATGCTAAATAAAAATTGCATAGTTTTAGGCGCATTTCATATTTTACATTTCTCCATTTTTCATTCCAGGAAGCATTGTAAGATTTTTTGTCTCATGCTGGACGAAATCGCTCTCCCCGAAATATTATACCATGGTAAGATACGAATGTGCTAAAAACAATTGCATAGTTTTAGGCGCATATAAAATTTAATATCACTTTCTTTTACATATTACAGGAAATATTGTTAATTTTTGTATCCCATGCTAGACTAAAACGCTTTCCTAAACTCAATAGGACATTATGAGAATCGAATATGCTAAAAACAATTGCATACTTTTAGGCGCATATACCATTTTACATCACTTCCTTTTACATTTTCAGGAAACATTGTAAATTTTTGTATCCCATGCCCCACGAAATTGCTTCCCACGAAATATTATGATGAATTGAAATTTTAAAAAATATATTGCATACTTTTAGGCATTTTTTTTTTTTTTTTAAATTGAATTATGTTATAATCGAAATTTTCGACGACAGACTAATAATTTTTCATACAAAAAATTGTCATCAAACACATCATTGTCAATATTTAAAGCATTTCAATGTCGAGTTTAAAGAAATTCACCTCACACTGCATACCATACATCACACCTAACTAGCCTTTTATACCGTTTATTATTGCCATTGTCTATACACAAGCGCAAATTACTTCATAACACGCCAAGTTCTGGAAAAACAACCCTTTCTGGACAACTTCACAGGCGGTAGGGAAGCAGGTTTTAAGGTGAAGTTCAATGCAACTCTACATAGTACTTATGTATGTATGTGTGTATGTTTGTGTGAACCCACATCAACAACACATGAACGGCAATTTGGTAAATTGCACGACTGTCACGTGAACTCAACTCAGCCGAAGTTCAGTGTTAAGTAAAATGAAATCGCATTTGTTGCCATTGTTGTTTTTGCTTTAGTGTGCAACCAACAATGAAATGCTTGAAGTAATAAACCACAGTTAACACACCTGCAATCATAAACAACAACAACAGTTTTTCTAAATGTCAGTGAACTCTTTAAATGCAATTATTTATGAGAGGGTGAGTTAGCATGGATTATAGAATGTTGGCAATGCTGGGTGTATGGTGTGGTGTTAAACCATATTGGGCATTGAGCTGCTATAATCTGTCTCACACTGACCAAAGGTAAGCAAATATGTAAAGGTGAAACACAATTCAACTAAACATTCATCATTCTCTAAGCACTAAAAAGTGCAAAATCTAACGTAGCAAGCCAACCAAAGTGCTTTAAGGGTAGCAGCAAATTACTCATGTGTAGATAAATTTGTGTTAGGCAAAAGGGAATGGAATGAATAAAGCAAATCAAAGAAAATGTAGAATCTAACGTGTGTATGGATGGGTGAACAACCGCAAAATATGGCTAACCTCATTTGACGGCGCATGAAAGAGAAGCAGCTTTTCGTTAGAACTCGTATGATGCAACCTTTGCAAGCAAAATTTTAGTGATAATAAATTTTTAAGTTCATTTCGTCATAAAAACTGATTTTGCTTATACTCTTTTCATGTCAACCTGCAAATATAATTTACAAATTCTTCTAAGTAATTAGATTGAAAGCAATCACAAACTTCCGGCTGCGTGTGACACGTGATGCGCCGCTGACATGTTTTTTGTTATGTAAGCAATAACACGTAATTCTCACGCCGACATTCAACAAATGATTGTGAAAAATAATTTGCATATTTTCGTTGATTTCCAGCAACGTTTTTCTATACATACACTAGCTGATAAAAAGTTTGCAAAAAAATATAATTGTATATTATATTGCTCTAAATTGATGATCACAAATTATGCCGTTCACGGTGCGTGATTATGGCATTTACATAAAAATCGCTGTGAAATAATTGACATTTGACAGTCATTTTTTTTTTTTGTTGTTGTAGATGGTTGGTCGTACACAATGTATTTTTTGTAGATATAATTTGTGGTTATTAAATTCAAGGCCGCAATTTAGGTGCAAATTATTGATGCGAATTTCAATTAAATATTAATTTACGACTAAATTAAGTTTCCCATAATACGGTTTACCCCATAAATTCAGAAAGACATTTTTTCAGAAACACATTTTTTCAAAAATTATTTTCAAAAAACTATTTTCAGAAAGTCAAAATTGAGAAGTAAAAATTCAGAAAGTAATGAGACGGCAGAAAAAAATCAAATTTTGCTCAAAGTTCAATTTTTTTCTGCCGTCTCATTACTTTCTGAATTTTTAGATGTGAATTTCACTTTCTGAATTTTTACTTTCTGAATGTTAAGATAGGCTACTTTGCCAAAGAACCTTAAAAATATTTATAGCAACTCCTATTTAAAGAATTTGATTTTGAATTCTGAAGAAAAAAAAATTGGTCACCAAAGGGTTAATGCATAATTATTTTTGTTATAGCGCTAAACATACCGTCAAAAAAAAAATTATTTAGAAATTATAAAAATAAAAATGTAGGTCACCAATGGGTTAAGGCATGGCGTTTAAAGGGTTAAAACGCATAAAATCAACTACCTAAGCCTATGTAAAACTATTTTGATGTGAAAAAATTTGATTTCAGAGGTAAAAGAAAATTGAGGTCGTCAATGGGTTAACGTATGGCCGCTCATGGGTTATAGTTTTAAATATTTACCAATTAAGTGTAGCACAACCCATTCAAACCTAACCAAAAAATCATTCATATTATCGTTATAAAAATAAAAGTGTACATAGATAACGAGTGGGTTAACGCATGGCCGTAAATGTGTTTCTGAATTTTTCCTTCTGACTTTTGGTTTTTGAAAAAAGTTTCTGAATTTTTCTTTCTGACTTTTGGTTTCTGACAAATGATTTCTGAAAAAAAATTTCCGAAAAATTGTATTTCTTAATTTTTTCTGTCTGAATTTATGGGCGGCATGGCTCTTTTTTGAGGTTAGGTTGCATTTCTTCATATAAAATCTTTACTCGCAGTGACTGAATGTTGAAGTTAGAAAAAATTTGGGAGATCCTCTAGCTGTAAGTACTGTTCCAATATTGATATTAGTTTCAAAATAATTTGCTTCAGCAACCCTTTAAACCTTCTGCCTCTGAAATAACTATTTCTCATTTAAAAAAAAAAATACTTATTTTTACAAATATAATAACAATGAATTCCTTAAAGCAATCTGTAAAATTAAAATTCTATTTTGAATTCCAAAAGCATTTGAAGAGAGTGCAAAAATGCGTTGGTAATGAGGCGAAGTGGAATTCTGTCAAGCGTTGATGGCATTTTTCATTCTAATTCTTTAGCTGACAGTTGAAAGGGGAAGCATTCAAATTGCAGAGTTCAAAAAAAAAAATTAAAAATAAGCTGCTGAGGACAGGAAATTTCTATATTTTTCGTTGTCTACTCAAGTATTATAATACAGTTCGCAACTAGAATGATATTTGTTTGAAGAGAATACACAAAAAACATATGCTTTTGATAAGCAAGAAATCGGAAGATAAGTTGTCAACTTTTACTCAAGCTCTTTTAATCTTGTAACACTTTTTATTTAATTTTTCAGTAGGCTATATTTCGATTTAAGAATTTATAAGGGATACATACAAAAGAGTATAAGTGAAGAGAGAATGACGTAAAACTCTCTCGAAACACAAAAAGCAAGGCGAATTAATAGAAGGTGGAAGCCAGGCGAATTACAAACACACATCCATACATTTTCAATGTACTTTGTTTTTGTAATTTGTAGGACTAATGTCAAAATCGTATGGCGGCTAAATGTGTAGTGTCAAAATTTGAGAAAAAAGTAGCTATCAGCTGATGGGATAATTCCACCTTGTATTAATTCGCCTTGACAAAAAGTAAAAAGTTATAACCGAACAGGAGTCGGTAAAAACTTGCAGCAAAAACAGCTGTTGCCAAATTTTTAATTTTTGTTGTTGCTTTCCCTTGTCACGATCAGCTTTTTTTCACTTACAATTTTTACGCAGTGGAATTCCCACAGTAAAAACTTGTAGCTTGCTCTCTCTGTCAATGAAATGTCAAAATGAGCGCTCTCGTTGCAAGTGCTTTGTGTAAGCGAACACTTTCTCAGTAAAAATTTTTTAAAATTAAAAAAAAAATTAAATGTACGCGAACAAAGCTTTTACATTAACCGAAGTTAACTACAGGGAGACTATTTCTTTCGCATTAATAAAATGATATATCATTTGACAACTTTCGCATCGCGCTACAGGGTAAACTCAAAAATTAAAAATCAGCAACAGGGTTTCAACTCTCCATATTTTTCGAGTTTAAATGACCTAAGATTTTAACCAAACTAATGTTTGGGATCGTATTTTTATCAGTAACAGAATCACTTATAGTAAAAAAAACTTGTTGAATTTCTGTTCGGAGAACTTGTCAAATTTGTTATTAAGGTAATCAAACAAACACTTTAACAGAAATTTAACAAACTTTTTTCCAGTGGATTATCTACCAATGAGGCAAACGAAATGGCCACGAAAAAAATCACCATGTTTAAACTTCGCAAGTAGTTTAATGTAAAATTAATTATACATACCTGAAAAGAAAAGGAGAGATAATTAATAACTTTTATTAATTTACAAGTCTTTATAAAAAAACAAGCTTATGTGAATTATCTAAGCTTTAGAGAGGGCGAGTAGTTTTTTTATGTTTTCTTTAATATTTAATATTTTATTTCATTGTTCATTTGGCTCAGGTTCTGACGATCGTGTTGCGCAAATGTTCAAAATGTTTGTTCTTTAAAGAACGGGAGGTGCGGGGCACCAGTGACACCCTATATGTGTTGATTGGTGGCGAGCACTGTTGGCTCTGAGGCATGGCGCGTGGTCATTTTCGCTATGAAAAACCCCTCATTGGCTTTCCAAAACATAAACTATGTCTTTGAAATATTTTATAAGCTGGTTGTGAATTACAATAGCATGCAATGCAAATGAAATAACCTTGTGTAAAATTTGTTAAGGTCACGTTATGCATAAAAATTTATGAAAAGGTCACGTTATGCATGCATTGTATACTCCACTTATTTCAGCTAATCCAATGGATTCAATTCATGGGACCACCTGGGACCAGATGAGGTAGTCGTACTCTAACTTAAAACATATTACAGCAAAATATTCAAACTAACTGTTACATATATCCACCGTAAGATCCCCTATCTATCACGAAAATATCTAACCTAATTTAACGGCAATCTAACACCGAAAAACTGACCTTATTCATGTTTTTACTACCTAAAGCTCATCCATACAACACTTTTACAACAGCCTAAATCAAGTTTCTAATTTATAAAGTCAAAATTTGTAAAACCAACGGTTATTTCTTTACACTCATTACAATATCCACATTTCTGTTATGAAGAAATGGGCTCACGTCAATTATGGCAACATTGTACCGTTATTTAATAGGCCTACAAGTACTTAATAATAGGCACAAAAGTATTTCTAGCCAAACGTTGAATGCATGTATGTTTGTAAGTAAGTAAGACACGCCCAACCCAGACGACAATTGACAGTGAAGCAAGAAATAAACTGCAAAAGAGTGTTTGTGTGTTGAGCAATAGACTGTGCTCCAAGGTACTAGGCTAAAGCAACACTAATCGACACCGTTAAATTACGGTACATTGAAATGGGTGTGTTCCAGTGCTTGTAAGTTATTTCAGTGCTGCCTAGTTTTGCATACGAAAATGCCATCAATCGTTGTCTGTGCACAGCTACATGTTTGCCCAATTTGCGTACGCGCTGTCATTTCGCTTTTGCTTTTGCTTTTGAATTTGAATTGGCCCGCATTTTAAGCTTTGTCGTTTGCTTGTTGTCTTCTTCCTTTGACAAACTGTGTGTCTAATGCTGTGGACGAATGCATGCAAATACAGTTACAAACATATGTAAATGCAACAAAGTTTCATAAGCTGTTGCTGCATGTTAATTGTCAAAGTGACAGCGCGGTAAACTGTCAACGTCAAACATGCTGCTTCTTACATACATACATATTTGTTGTTATTGAAATCATGCACGCAAGCTTTTATGCCGGTCTGCCGTTAGAACGGCCTACAAAATG
Source organism: Sphenella marginata (assembly GCA_951509765.1). NCBI lineage: Eukaryota > Metazoa > Arthropoda > Insecta > Diptera > Tephritidae > Sphenella > Sphenella marginata. Next base: position 97,919,068 of record OX608080.1, on the reverse strand, counting down.
CAGGCAATTTATTTATTTGATGTCACAGGAAATGCGCAGGCGCATACGGATATAGAATTGTAGATGACAGCTTTTTTTGTTGTTATTTTTGCGCTTTTAAATTTGTATGTGCGGGAAATTTGCATAATATTCAAATGCAGTGTGTCCACGAAGGAAGTTGCATTTTAGATTGGCGAATTATGCCAATTGAGACGCGGTAATAAGGAAGTTTTAATTTGTTGCGTAGAAGTTGAAAGAAAACTTGAAGCATTTGATTTGACGATGTCATGAATGGATAGAAAAAAGCGCAACAAAAAGCTAGAGTTGTAGATATTTTTGGTTCCCCACATAAATTCAGAAAACAAAAACTTTTTTTAAATCTTTTTTTAGAAAGTCAAAATTCAGAAAGTGAAACTGATCTAAAAATTCAGAAGAAATTTTGAGCAAAGAGCCTTACACATTTTCTCTTCACAAATTTTTATAGCAACTACTATTTAAAGAATTTGATTTTGAATTCTACAGAAAAAAATTGGTCACCAAAGGGTTAATGCATAATTACTTGTGTTATAGCGCTAAACATAACGCCAAAAAAATTTATTTCAGAATTTAAAAAAAAATAAAGGCATTTAAGGGGTTAATACATGACCCAAATATGGGTTAACAGTGTAAACATACAATTTTTAAGTGTGCAGTAATAGATGTTACATAAAATAAATTTAGAATTTGTAAAATAATGAAATGCTATTCTGAGGTGAATCATTTTATTTCGCTATTAATAAAATAGTTAAGGTCGTCAATGGGTTAATGCATGCATTTAAAGCTTCAAATATTTACTATTGAAGTGTAGAGCAATTTATTTTTTCATATAAAAAATTATTTACAAATTTTAGAAATAAAAAATTTAGGTCACCAATGGGTTAAAGAATGGCGTTTAAGGGGTTAAAACGCTTAAGTCAACTACTTAAGCCTACGTCAAACTATTTTGATGTGAATAAATTTGATTTCAGAGTTAAAAGAAAATTGAGATCGTCAATGGGTTAACGTTTGGCCGCTCATGGGTTATAATTTTAAATGTTTACCAATTAAGTGTAGCACAACCCATTCACACCTAACCAAAAAATCGTTCAAATTATGGTTATAAAAATAATTTCTGAATTTTTGCTTTTTGAAAAAAGTTATCTGAATTTTTCCTTCTGACTCTTGGTTTCTGAAAAAAGATTTCTAAAAAAATTTTCCGAAAAATTTTATTTCTGAATTTTTTCTGTCTGAATTTATGGGGGACACCGTTATTTTTGCTTAGTGAACTTATTTAAAACTTCTGAACTTTAAAAATGAATATTTAAAAAAATTAAACTTCTAGGTTAAGAGACAGTTTTTCTGATGAACTTTAAAAATTTAAAAAGGTAATTCTTTGCGACCGCACGTAACTGCTAATACCCGTCCAAAAATATCGTTTTCGCATGTCTAATGTCTTCAGAAGATTTGTTTTTTTTTTTTTTTCATTTTGCATATTTTTTCGCGAGTCTGCTTATAAAAATGGCACCTATATATAACTGATAGCTGCAAGTGTTCGTAAAAAAACTTATTTTTTAAAATTTTATTTTTATTATAATAATTGCTATAATTATTAGTTGACTTCACCTATCACGATTTTTATTACTGCAATCTCTCATCTTTGTATGGAAAGGTGCTCAGTAAAGCTGAACAACCGAATCAGATGCGGCATTACAGGTACCCAATTAAAATACATACAAACATTTTTACAAATATATGTGGACGAGTACATTCGTAATTCGAATTTGCAAACTTTTTTTGAAGCGCCTTTAACTAGTTTGATTATAAAAAAATTTTTTTAAATTTTTTTGTTGAGGTTATGTATTCATTTGTATTGTCACAGAAGTTAGTTTACAGAAACCGAATGCTGAATGGAATATTAACGGAGTTGAAACCGATGCCAGAATCGCATATTAACTTTAGAGTAGACTAAGTGGCGACTGATCACGCCTTAAGTGTAGAATTAAGTACAAAAGGGGACTAACTGCACCTTTAGTTATATTTATGAAGTAACGAGTAAGAATGCAATTGTAACAGTAACGAATAAAAAACGGAATATATGCGCCATTTTTAAATTAAAAGAGAAGTCATTCGATTTAAGACAACGAAATGGGTTATTTATTTCAATCGGAACTCTATTTCACTGTGAATTCAATTTATTATAAGGAGGGAATAGAAAAAACTAAATTTGAAAACAAAAATGACGGATAGAAGAGTAGCTACTTCCAAATGCTAAACTCAATCGAAAGTTCCGTCATTGAATTGAAATACCGTACCATCCCTATTGCTGACATGCATTCATAAATTTATGTTGTCTACAGTCAGCTCAATCTGATGAGCAGCAGTTGTGTGGGCTATTTTAAATTTTGTTTGTTTGTTCATTTCTACCGAAAAGCGGAAACTCCCAAAAGTCAACAAGTAAGGGAACGCCAACAAAGTTGCAGGAAAAAATAAAATTGAGAACAGTGAAAAATATGATGAGCTGCTAGAAATGTGTTGCGGGCGTGTGTGTGAATTATGACTTGTTATGATTGGCAACATTAGGGTGGCACGTAATTGAAAAGAAAATATCAAAAAAATCTTCGCTGTGTTGAAAAGCAAATAATGTAAATTTGGAAGAACGAAGAAGAACACTGATGATGGCACAACGTCGAAATCGAACCACAATTGACAAGGGATGACGGTAAATCGCAACAATAAAAAGCTAGAAAACAGAAATATTTTTTCAAAACAAAGCGGCATTTGTACTCAGCGCAACCGGTTCCCCCGATAAATTCAGGAACACATTTTTTCAGTTTTTTTTTCCAGGAAGTCAAAACCCAGAAGTCAAAATTTAGAAGTCAAAATTCATAAAGTCAAAATTCAGAAGTCAAAATTCAGAAAGTAATGAGACGGCAGAAAAAAAAACAAATTTTTCGCAAAGAACCTTACACATTTTCTCTTTAAAAATTTTTATAGCAACTTCTATTTAAAGAATTTGATTTTGAATTCTAAAGAAAAAAAATTGGTCCCCAAAGGGTTAATGTATAATTACTTGTGTTATAACGCTAAACATACCTGCAATAAAATTTATTTAGAAATTATAAAAATAAAAATTTAGGTCACCAATGGGTTAAGGCATGGCGTTTAAAGGGTTAAAACGCTTAAAATCAACTACTTAAGCCTATGTCAAACTATTTTGATGTGAAAACTTTGATTTCAGAGTTAAAAGAAAATTGAGGTTGTCAATGGGTTAACGTATGGCCGCTCATGGGTTATAATTTCTGAAAAAAATGTTCCTAAAAATTGTATTTCTGAATTTTTTTCTGTCTGAATTTATGGGCAACCATAATGCCACAAATGTTAATATTTAATTTCTTCTTTTTGTTTTTGTATTTCCATTCAGCATAAACTGCCAACACGTTGACCTGCTTATTCACCAACAGATGTGTCAAAAAACAGGCCAACCTGTCAGCTAGCGCATGAGGCAAAAGAGCGGAACGAAAAGAAGTAATCAAGCAAGCAACCACTGAGTTGAGCCCTCAACAGACGTGTAACACATGCAGATAGTTGGACCTAAATACATACATACATATGTGCATACTTGAAAATGAGCTACATATACCATGGAATTCAAGTATTGTAATTTTTGTTGTATTTGTATTTGTATTTGTATGAACCCTACTGTCACAGTTTAGGCACCGGAAACCGGAAACATGCCTTTCGCATAACCTGCCAATTTACTTAGTGTGACTCTGGTTTACATTTAGACCTTTATTCACACTTTCTACATATATACGATGTAGTTTTGCTTTATTTTGAAAACTACTCACTGCAAGTCCTTTGTTGTTGTTATTGTTTTTGAGAGTGTTCTCATAACTCATAATGACTTTTATTGCGCACTGTTTTTGTTCAACGAGCTGCAGGTGTTCAGTTCGTTTATTGCAGCGTGAAAACAAGTTAAATATTTTCCAATAAGCTGACATCCTAAATGCATACACATAAATATATGTATGTATGTGTGTGTATTTACACGTGCATTCATGTATTTTACTCAGCGTGATTACCCCCCTGTATTTTTTTTATTTTTATTTTCTTTTCTTTTTTAAACACCATTTTTCAGTTCCAATTTCAGTGTATCCATTTATATGAAAAATATAACCAATCAATTTTTTTTATGAATTTTTATTTATGAATATATGTAGGTACATATGTATTTTTGTTATGATTGACTTTATATATAGGTCTATACTTCTTTTGTTCTTACTTCATGCGTGCGAGAAATCGTCGTATTCGCAACGCATCAGTGATTCCAGTTTATTTGCCTTTGCTGCAATTTATTTCGAGTTCAAATACGAGTATGATTGTATAAAGCTTTCGCTACAGGTTTGTTCATGCATATGCATGAATCCTTTTATAAATTATTTTATCTATAGCTAGTATGTGATGATTAAATATGGAAAAATACACACCAAGATAATTCGCATACGCTAAAGCTTCGGCTTGTGTTTTTGTCTTAAAAAAAATAAAAGAATTAAAAAAATTAAAAAAATATAAAAAAAATAAAAATTACAAATATAAATTAGGGCTGTGCGATTAATTGACTAATCAAAATTTTGATTATTTATAATTTCTTAATCGATTAATATTTTTATTAATCAAAAAGAAAATTAAATGATAAATCGCATTTTTGATTAATTGTTTTTTGAATAAAATGATTAATAATATATTAAAACGGCACAAATTTAGAAGTTCCTTAATACTTCAACCATTTGTTGCATCTTCGACATTTTGCCCACTCGCGATCGGACAACATGTCAAAGTTGTCTCAAATTTTTTTATTTTTTTATATTTTGAAACATTTTTGGTTTTTAATTTTTTTATTTTCAGCTACATATTTCAAACATTCGCATAAAAAAATGAGTAAATTAATCAGTTTTTGATTAACCATTTTTGAAAGTACTAAAGTAACGCTCATTTCGATTACACATAATTTTGATTAATCAAGTAATCGATTAACTTAAAATTTGATTAATTAACTTACTCGATTAATCGAACAAAGGCACAGCCCTAATTTATTTTAAATCACAGCTGACACAAATTTACTATTGTGAACAGTTGAAATTATCAAAATTCATAATGACGCAAGTCTTCTTCTGGTCTTTCTGGAATCTGTAGTTTATCTGATAAACTTAAAAAAATATTTACCGCCATGTTCCACAGTTGCATACTCAGAAAACTGGACATTTCATTGATTTGAAAACAATCCAACGTACGAATATTCTTAACACAAGTAAAATATTCGCTAAATTAAACAGCGCACTAAACTATAGTTATACACAAACATTTAAATATTTCACGTGATCAATAAATTTCACAACATTTTATTTCTCAATCAATAAAATCAAACTCAAAATACACCGTTAAACTAACTCATAGACTCACGAAAGTTAAAGTATACATCACACGGCGGTGGCAAATCCACTACTAGACTCAAAACACAGTCAGTTGAATTGATTTAATTTTCGATTTCAAACCATTTAATTCAACGTTTTTACAAGTAAAAGAGTTCAAATAAGTTCAGATTTACAATTAAAACGTAAATTAAAGCTTAACTATGGGGGTTACAAAAGTAAAAAGGAAAAAAAAAACTAGACAGCTAGATAGAAGCGCCATACAAGGCGAAATAAGCAAAATTTGCAAACAAAAAATAAAAACAGAAAAAAGTAAAATAAAAAAATGAAAGGTTTGAGGTTGCATTGCGGCAAAGTTGAATGAATTTTGTAGTAAATTGATGAAAAGCGTCCGACTGCCAGCGTTGTTCGAAGCACCAGCCATGGAACGGCGTGCAAAAGTATTGTCGAATTGAGCGCAAATGAGTCATGCTTCTAATGTTTTGGTTAAAAAATGAAAAGTACTCATATGGCAAATAATTAAAATTTGAAATAATTTGTAATTGCAGAAATATGGAATTTGAAAGCTTTTCTTGCAAGTTCTCAAATTCGCCGCTACTACGAGTATAAGCTCATTTGATTTTTCATACTTTTGCAAAACAAAAACATTTTCTACGTTCTTGCACCTTTCCTTGTTTTTGATTTTTTTTGTTGTTGTATTCTCTTCTTGCTTTTAAGTACATACTCAGACTTTTTTAATTGTCATTAGTCAATATATGTATATATTCGTACTTGAAAAAGTGTGGCAATATCCGCTTTAGTGCTCTTCTTCTTCGTAATTGTTTTGTGTTTGTTTTTTTTTTCCAGCGAACACCTTCGGTTGGTGGTTAAAGTGTGTCAGAACATTGACATAAAAAGATTAGAAGAAAAGTGTGAATTTTTGCCAATAGCACTTCCAATATTGCCAATGTTCTAACAAATGTATGTAAATTTGTGCGCGCTCGAAACTTGAGCTTATTATCAGCTGATTTGACGCGCAAGTTTAGCTTAACCAACACTTTTATGTAAATTTGAGTTTGGAAAATTCACAAATTAGTATGCCAGTGTGAAAGTTACACATTATTTGTTACACTTTGTGAATGTGAAAGATTTGCAATAAAAAGAAAATGGCGGTAGTTATAGTCGAGTTAAAAGAGAGTTTTATCTACTTAAACAAGACTTTAAACTAAACATCATATCATCATCAACACATTTTAGAGTGAGTTTTAGTTTTGAAATTACGAAAGCTTCATTTAAAACGCTTACTATGGTGCCCCCATAAATTCAGACAGAAAAAGTTCAGAAATAATTTTTCTTAAAATTTTTTTCAGAAATCATTTTTCAGAAACCAAAAGTTCAGAAACACATTTACGGTCACGCATTACCCCACTCGTTATCTACATTTTTATTTTTATAACGATATTATGAATAATTTTTTGGTTATGTTTGAATGGGTTTAATTGGTAAATATTTAAAATTATAACCCATGAGCGGCCATACGTTAACCCATTTACGACCTCAATTTTCTTTTAACTCTGAAATCAAATTTCACATCAAAATATTTTGACATAGGCTTAAGTAGTTGATTTTAACCGTTCTAACCCTTTAAACACCATGCCTTAACCCATTGGTGACCTAAATTTTTATTTTTATAATCTCAATAATTTTTTATATGAAAAAATAAATTGCTCTACACTTCAATAGTAAATATTTGAAGTTTTAAATGCATGCATTAACCCTTTGATGACCTTTGGGTCAGGTATTAACCCTTTAATTTTTTTTTTACATTCTGAAATAATTTTTTTTGCCAGTATGTTTAGCGTTATTACACAAGTAATTATGCATTAACCCTTTGGTGACCAATTTTTTTTTCTTTAGAACTCAAAATCAAATTCTTTAAATACGAGTTGCTAGAAATATTTGTAAAGAGAAAATGTGTAAGCCTCTTTGGCAAAGTATGTAGGAAAATAAAATTTAAAAAATGCTTCGTGAAACGTGTTTTTCACTTATTTCAAAACCATTATCTCTTATCGAAAAATTCAGAAAGTAATCAGACAGCAGAAAAAAATTAATTCTTTTTTTTTTTAAATTGCTTGTAAGCAATTGACTTAATAATGAAGCACCATTTATGCCATGCTTATTCTAGCTCACAAACCTTAAATCCCACAACTTTCCGCAAACATACTTAATTCAGTTTCTCTATTTACATAATTCAATGTACCATTCAAACTAAGCCTTCATGTATGCAATCGGTGTTAGTTTCAACCAATTAACCGGCGAGTCAAAGTCCTTTCTTTCAAACCGACAGACAACACACAGCGTCCCCCTTTGAAACTAAAAATAAATTTCAACCCCACAACTGGCTACAAATAGACAACCACAACGGGTGTTTACAACACACCGACAAGAAGAAGAAGAAGAAGAAAAAAATATGCTGAAAAAAAAGAAAAAAAAACGAAAGGAAAAATTGCAGAAAAACAAATAATGAAAATAGGACAACGCACCGAGTCGAGTCAATGTAAACAGGCAGGCAGGCAGGCAGGCAGAGTTGCTGCTCGGCCGTAAAGAACGAGTACGAGCATGTGCGCCAAGCCGAAAGGCAAACGAATAGTTGGCACACTCCACTACAGCGCACATAAATGAGGGAATAAAGAACTTTAACCTTTTACTCGTAAGCTATGGCGACTATAACTGCGTATACGAATGACTTCCGCATTTACTTTTATATGACTTTTATATAGGCGAGCATGTATGAGGGGGGGAACACAGCGGGTAAGATAGGAAACGTGGTTTGCAAAAAATACATATGTAGGGCGTAGAGGGGAAAATGTTGGCGAAGTGAAAAAATAAATCCCAGTTAAATGCTTGAATATTTGCGTCAGCTATAAGGAGTACGAGTCACATTTACTATGATGCAAGCATTAACAAAAACTTATATAATATCCGTTCAATGTGTCAGTGTGACAACGTTTCAATCACGACCAGCTCAATGTGACTTGTAATTCCGACACACAGTGGGGCGCACACAACCTAACCGAAGTAAAGTCCTTAGTCATCCTGCTGCATAATATCGCACAGTCATCATGTATGTATGTGAATGTCAGAGAACTGCAGAAGTAGTACTAGAATTGAATAGGTGTTTAGAAATAGTTTGAAATTGTGTGATTTTCTAATCAACCGTCGATGTACTCTCTCTACTTCTCCCTAATAAGTGTCATAATTTAAAATTACTCACAATTTAATCTTTTTCTGCAGAAATTGAGGTTATGAACATGTCTGAAATTAAGCTGCGATTATACTTACTCATGCAGCATATACTTGACTTCACTTTATGGACTTCTAAGTCAAGTTAAGTTTTTTTAAATGTTGTGTTATCGGCTAAAGAAATTTATTTACTGCAACGGTATGTTCCAGTTTTGAAGTTAAGCAAAGTCTATGCTATGTAAGTATAATCACAGCTTTAGTGTTACAGGGAGTGCTGGGAGCAGTTTGTTCTACGAAATTGGCATGTTTTCTTGTTTTTTTTTTCGTGTTCTATCTATTGTCCGACAGTTTTGATTAAAAAAGAGTTTTCGTCTGTTGTTTCTAAAAATTTTGTAATTTAATAAAAATATTCGAATTTCAGAAAAATTTTTTTTTTAATTTTAAAAATTTTTGATAAACGCTAGGTATTTGTATGAAAAATGTATATTGATGTTTTTGTGAAAAAAAAAATGTATCTAAAATTTTTTTAAATTTAATAAAAAATTTTCGAATTATTATTTTTATGAAAAATGTTCATTGATGTTTTTGTGAAAAAAAAATTGTATCTAAAATTTTATAAATTTAAATCAAAATTTTCGAATTTCGGAACATTTTTTTTTAGTTTTCAAAATTTTTGATAAACGACATTTCTATGTGTATGTTTTTTTTTTGTGAAAAAAAAAAAAAAATTTCTCGGGACAATAAATTCAAAATTAAAGTGAAAAAAAACCATTTTTGAAATGTTTAAAAGCAGTCTTAACTCTATTGCGGCTTGGCCAGACCCATGGTTTCTTATTAATTGCTTAAAAACTTTAAAAAACTTATTTAACGGAAAGAATTTTTTCAAGTCCCGTGCGAGCATAACCCAAAAGTACAAGGACCGTTCTCTGACAGGTTTGCTGTATTTATTTATTTACATGTTTATTGTCGATTGGTGAGAAAGCCACCACTCTGTTATAAAATCTAGTACAAATTACACAAATTAATTATTGATAAAGTTGTTGCATTATATAATGTAGGCGGGCATAATCTTGCAAAAGTAGGCCGGTAAATGAAGTGAAAATTAACTTTTACATTAGTAAATAATGTGAAAATATTCAAAATTATATGGAGAGCAAATATTTTAAGTGGATTGAGAAATTGAAGGTTGTTGCTATTGCTGCAGAAATTCTTGTAGGAATAAGAATAACACATTTTTTTTTTGGTATTTTTAATTCCTTTTTTTTGGATTTTGTAAAATTATTGTGAATATCTCTCTAATACAAAAGTTGAAAAATATGTTTTAAAAATGTAAATATGTATTTAAGAATAGAGAAAATTTCGACGAACTTTTCAGAATATTTTTTTTTAAATTTTCCGATATTTTTTTCGTAAAATTTTCAACTTTTTTTTTATAAAAATTATCAATATGCAATTTTGTCAAATTTTTCAGAATAATTTTTTTTTAATTTTCCAATTTTTTTTTCTTAAAACTTTCAACAATTTTTTCTAAAAATTACCAAAGTGAAATTTCGACGAATTCGGCTAAAATTTTAAACATTTTTTCAATGCTTCAGTGGTCTAAGATAAAAATTCTAAACATCAGCAAAATTTTTGCGAACTTAAAATTAACAGCTTTCTGTATTGAAATTGAATGTGCGGCAAAAGTGTAAGCTCCGGAAAATTCTTAAAATTCTTGCAAAATTGTAAAAAAAAAAATACCTAAACTCATACTTATACAAACATTTATGTATGTACTTTTGATTAAATTTTCTTTCACAAGAAACTATCATAAAAAAAGGCAATAAATGTTTTAATTCTATTAAATTCAAAAAAAATGCCACAAAAACACCAGCAGCAATCATTGGTTGCTTTGTTTAAGTTTTTTAATTTTTTTTTGAAATAAATGCAGTTTTTCCTCCAGCAAGTTGTAGCTGTGAATTCTTTGTGAGTACTCATATATTTGCATATACAAGTAGATATGTATTTACATATAAATTTTCTGTCGAAATATTTGTAGAAAAATTTTCATTTTGCATGCATTTCTGTTTTCTTTATTTACACTGAAATCTGTTGTTCATGGAATTTGTTCAAAGCTTTTTGTACATCTCAACGCCTTGCTCATTCTACAAAGTGGAGCTGCTCGATATCAATTTTTCATATCATACATTTTTTTTTTTAATTCCCTTTCATGCGCTATTTCCCATGGCAATTTTATTCAGTTGTAGAATACTTATTTACTGTCTAATGGTTGTAAAATAATATTGCAAATCTGTAGTTGTATAGGAGTTTAATTCTCAGAAGCAAAGAAGAATGTTTAGCTTTGCATTTGGGTATAAAGGGTGCTTTAGTGATTTTCGGTATTGTGCTCGAGCGCCTAAAAATATGCAATAATTTAACTGTGGCTAAATTTTTTGCGCTGAAGTTTCAGTTAGAAAAGAGGATTTTTTTTTGTAGACTATCTTTACAAAAATATATCAAAAATTAGTAGTTACAAGTCGGCACATAAATACATATGTACATACATACATATACCGTTCTTTTCTGCTATTCTACATTTTTTATTCTCAATAAAGCTTTTATAAACAGGTCTAAGGTCTAATTCAATGACAATACATTTTGGTTTAAAAATGTAAAAAAAAAATTTTTTTTTCAAAATTCAACAAATTTTATCAAAATTTTGAAATTTCTTTCAGTCTTTTTTTTTTTGAATTTTTTGAATTTTTTTTCTTTTAAAAATGTAAGCAAAACTTTTCAAAAATCAACAAATTTTTATCAAAATTTTGAAATTTCTTTCACAGTCTTTTTTTGAATTTTTTAAAGCATGCAGTTTTGTGGCCCATCAAATTTAAATATCAGACAATAACTATGTATAACTTTTCTTTTAAAAATGTAAACAAAATTTTTCAAAATTCAACAAATTTTTATAAAATTTTAAAATTTTTTTTTACAAAATTTCTAGCAATAGTAGCCCATTAAATTTTAACATCAGACCAGGTTATAAATTTATTTTAAGCATGTACAAAAAATTTTGAAAATTCAAAGATATTTTATCATAATTTTGAATTTCTTTACAGAGTTTTTAGAATTTTTAAAGTAAACAGCTTTGTAGCCTATTAAATTTCAATATAATACAAGAACTATAAAATACGTTTTGTTTTAACAAGTACAAATTTTTTATTTTTTAAAATTAACGAATTTTAAATTTTTTTTTCACAAAATTTTTGGCGTATACAGCTTAGCAGCTCATTAAATTTCAACATAGAACAAGAACTTGATGTTTTCTTTTAAAAACGTAAACAAAATTTTTCAAAATTCAACGAATATTTTTTATCAAAATTTTAAAATTTTTGTAAACTTTTAGAGTTTTTTGCAGTATGCAGTTTTGTAGTTCATTAAATTTTAATACAATAGAAGAACTATTTTGTTTTAACAAAGTGCTAAATGTTTAAATTTTTTTAGAGTATTCAGAACAAGAACAACAAATTTTTTCTAAAAAAAAGTACACATTTTTTTTTAAATTTAATGAATAAATTCAAAAAAAAAATTTTTTATTGTAGAATTTTTTAGAGTATACAGAACAAAAACTAAAAATTTTGTTTTAAAAAAGTGAAATTTTTTTTTTTCAAAATTTAACGAATTTTTATCAAAATTTAATTTCTTTTTAATTTTTTCGGAGTATGCAGTTTTTTTGTAGCCCATTAAATTCTAAAGTCATAAAGTGTTAATTTTAAGTTCGTAATATATTTTGCTGACATTATGGTGTTTTTGTTTTCATACAAAAGAAATTCCAAGGAAAAAAATCAGCAAAATTTAGATTTAAATTTAATGAGCTACAAAAATATTTGACAGATAAATTTTTGGAAATTTTACACTTGTGACACCCTTTTCTAACTTTTTACATCATAAAAAAAATTCCAAATTTTTTCTTTCGTTTTTTAATATTTTTACTGATAATGGCTTCCAGGCGCTAATACATTTTAATTTCCTTTCCAACTTTGCACACATTTCATTTTTAAACACATTTTACAAAAAAAAAAATTTTTTTTATGTCCCAGCAGTGTGGCTATTTATACGAATAGACGACGACCACCAAACTGAAATTCCACCGAGTGCATTGCACTGCTTCTGCAAATTCCATGAATCTACTCATATTTGCCGCTATTTATACACACAAATGTACTTTTGTAATTTAAATGCCATGAAAGCAAAAATGCAACAAAAATATTTTGAAGAAATGCAGCTTAACTAAATGCTCTAAAGGGATGGAGCATGCTTAAATGGGGAGCGATAGTTGGAGTCGGATGAAGAATGTGGATGGTAGAGAAAAATGTGAAAGGAATTATTTAAATTGAGAAATACATATGTGTATTACAACCTAACTCAAAGAATAGTAGTGATAGGAGTTTTGAGTTGGAATTAAATTAAAAAAAAAAAAAATTACAAAATAAACTTTCATATACTTGCTGTGTATTACAACCTAACTCAAAGAATAGTAGTGATAGGAGTTTTGAGTTGGAATAAAATTAAAAAAAAAAAAAAAAAAAAAAAAAACTTTCATATACTTGCTTTGCCTACTGGGTATACATGCGTGACAGTCAAAATTGGCAAAATGACTAGTTGGCAACCTACTATCTGCTGGTACGCTGCGCCCTAAATTTTAATATCTGCAGACACATATCCGTTTTTGAAATGACAAATGCATATAATGTATGTACATATGTGTGACTTTAGCCATTATACTTCGTTATATAATACGCGATACATATCTACAATACAATTGCGAATCAACGTAGGAAATTAGTTGTGCCAGTTTTGATTTATTTGAATTGCTTTTGTACCTATTCAAATTGGGGAAATGTGGAACTTTGAAGCTAGCTTGGGTATAGAAAAACTTTAAAACAGATTTTTCTATAAGTTTACAAAGGCGCAGACAGACTAGAGCAGTTAATTCTAATTAAGCTTAATTTGATACAAATTTGAGGCTTGTAGAACACAAAAAGAAGTACAATTATGGAAGCTCGATATGAAAGCGATTAGGTGGCATATGAGTGCCCCTCATAAAATATTTTTCCCACCACAACAACAGCGGTGAAAATTTTAAGAATCAAATTCTGATCAACATAAAGCTTTTGAAAAAAAAATGGAATTAAAGCAAAACACTTTCGATTTTACGCGTAATCCCTCCCGGTGATCATTCACTTTATAAACTTCTATAGTTTTACTCTTGTAAATTTCAATTCCCTTAAACCTAATCAACTCTTTAGTGTTAATTCACATTAACGCACCATCTGTCTACCCTACAATGCAACCGGTATGAAATTGAAATTGACCACAATGGAAATTGGAAATGTTATAGCTTTGAATTGTTGCCATTTAAATTGGCACATATCTGTTGGAAATAATATTAAATGTAAACATATATACACACATATATACTTACGGCCGTAAATATCTATATATAGCATTTTGCAACAGTACATGAAATTGCAACGGACGGCTACATTCAATGGGTTTTTGTTGAAAGCGAAGTAAAGGCCCAAGGCAAATTTAATTTAATTTGTTGGAAATTTAAATTAGTTTAGACTTCAAAAATGGAAGAAAGGACTGTTGAATACCTGCCAAAATATTTGATTTACAAATTTGTAATCAGCTTTACACCGATACCATACAGTGGTGGACTTTAATGTAGAAACAGTCGTTTTTTGCGATTTTCATAAAGCCTTTACAAAAACATGTGTCAGGATCTAATGCAAGAAATAAAAACTAAAGGAGATATTAAAAAAATATTTGAATTTTTTTCACAGAATTTATTGAAGTATGCAATCAGGTAAATTATTTAAAGAATTTTAGGTATAAAGTTGGAAAAAGTCAAATTTTCGAAAATTTTCAATTTTATTTACAGAATTTTTTAAATTTTTTGGGGTATGCAGTTTTGTAACCGATTAAATTTTACTACAATAAAATGTCAATCTTAAATTCGTGTAAATTTTGCTGATTTTTGGGAATTTTTTTTTTTTTTTTTTTTGATTACTTTAGCAATTATTTTTATATAAAAGAAAACAATTTAGCTGGATGGAAGAATTGCCAAAAATTAGAAAATCATGTGACGAGCCTAGCACCTAATTGCACTAAAACTTAATGGGCTACAAAACTGCAACTTTAAAAAGATTGTAAAAATTTTGTGAAAAAAAAAATTTTAGTAAATTTTTTTTCGAATTTTTTAAATTTCTTTCATTCTTTAATTATTTTCTGGCAACAGTGACTGCTAATTCTTTCTGCGATAAAAATTATTTTTAAAAAACATTACTTATTTTTTTATAATCATAAAAAAAAATTTTTTGTGCATTAACGTTTCTAACTGTCGACTATTTTCGGTTTTCGAAATATTGAGTACCAAATTGTCTACAAACGAAAGGGTGACAAGTCAAATTCGAAGGAAACACAATGGAACTCGAACAACAAAAGTATTCTAATCGAAAATTTCTTACAGAGTACGTATCACTCGAAAGCGAGCAAATTTCATTTCGAATAGAACTACAGAGTAGGGACTCTGCCGAATTTCGAATACGTGCTGAAAATCTGGAGTACAGTAATAAAAAACCAGTTTACGCTTTTCAATAAATCTATAACTAAATAATACTATAAAGTGTTGAATTTCTACTCTTAATTTTATTTGAAATTATTAAAATTATTAACTTTGGATTCTTGTATACCCTCAAGCAGACGATCGTTGCCTAACACTTCAAAATCACTTTTCTTGTTACTATTCTGTTGTATTACCTTGCTCTGCTTTCGTTATATATTAAGCGCAAAATTGTTATAAGAAATCCAAACTGACTTCAATACATCTTTTTATTATTTTTTTTCAAGCTTTCATTTTTTCATTAATTTCAATTTGATACGCTTACCGTAAACAGTGCGAGGATTCTACTAACTCAAGCTCAAGAAACCTGGTAAGTACTTTTTCTTGTTTTCATTGTTTTAATTAATTTCCTTTGCTTTATGTTTAGTTCTTCTTTTTTTTTTTTTTACTTTTTTTTTGTGTTTATTTTGTTTCTCTTGCGGCTTTAGTTCTATGCTATGTCCGTATGTACCTAACACAAATTGTATTGAATTTCCCATCTTGTGCGCTTTATGTTTGTTATTAAGTTGTATAAGTCGTTGCTATCTATTTTACCATCATATATATGTTTATGGTACATGGGTAGTATATAGTATATAAACATATGTATGTATATAACGTATGTATGCAATATACTTGCGCTTACTAGCCATTTCACTAATGATTCGAAGTTTCTGTCACAAACTAAACTTGGTTTATGAAGGGTGATTTAGTGGGTACAATAAAGATTAGTTGACTTTTATGCTCTTGAGTGCCTTAATGAGTTGACAAGATTGTATATGGTAGTAGATTATGGCCTACAAATAATTAATAAAATAAAAACATAGATAGAAATTTTACTTAGGATTTATTTTTTGATTGAGTTGGTAAGCCAAAAATAATAGAAAGTCAGGTGTCAGTAAAAGCTTATATTACTTTGACGGTATCATTAAGAACTCATTGCAAAAACTCGTTCCATTTGTAGAATTATAAAACAATCGAGGGACCAAACAAAATCAAAGCAACTTCACACTCAAAATATCGATAACAATTTCACAAAATAAATGAGTTTAAGAGAATGCAATTAAAGTGCAAAAAAAATCTATGTTTATTGAAAGCGGAGGAAGAAGACAAAGGGTCTAGGCCGAAAAATTCAAATACATAGATCAATTTCTTCGTCGGCATCAAACTAAAAAGGTATGAAGTTCGAACCACAGAATCTCTTCTGCAAAATTCGGTTCGGCAAAGTTACTGTAATTTATATGGTTGTCACCAATACAGGGGCCCCATCATCAATACTGATACTATCAGTAGAAAATCAATCGATAATGTTACTAGGGTTAACATGTTCTATAACAAAAAGAAATTGTTCTAAAACTATAATGTAAAAAATATCATTATCGTGTGTCAGATCTGTTGATATCCGTTTCTGTATGTTATACTATTTTTGTAAATCAAACACTCTTCTCTACGAAAACTTTTCTCGACAGTTTCAGAAACGCATTTTAATATGCAGTTTGAGAGCCTTAGAAGGGGTATATTCGTATATGGATTTCCTCTTAAATGCTCACCAATTATTTTTAATTGTTTTTATTTTTGTTATGGATACATGTTTTTGTAAATTGAGTACTCGTCACTACGAAAACTGTTCTCGACAGTTTGAGAAACACGTTTTAGCAAGCAGTTTGAGAGCCTTATGAAAGTGCAGTATATCGATGTCCTCCTATAGACTCACGTATTATTTTCAATTGTTTGGATGGATGTATTGAAATGGATTCGTTAGCGTGAGAACTTTCAATTTAAATGCACATCTTGCCCATAGTAACTGTAAAAATACTAATTTCAGCTTAGCTGCAATCAATTGCTATTAACTGCAAATCAACCTTTAGTGTTAGCTGCACCCTTTTAAAGTAGTGCAACGTTATAAAATTACTCAACGGCACTCCCAGTTCAATTAGTTTAGCAAGAAAGCATTTTTTTTTTTTCATTTTATAACTCACTATCTTTTGCTAGCTTTGATAACACTGATTTTTTTAGGACTTGATGTAACCTTTCAAGGTGTTTCACAGTTTTAAAGCCACTGTAGTGAGAGTGGTATTGTAAGGCACTAGCTTTCTTTTTCTAGCACACGCACTTGAATACAGTGACGTCATATCAGCACACGATTGTATGCTTGATTCAAACTTTACTCATCTGCTTATGAATCGTTATTTACCCTACTGAGTTCTTTATTTATTCAGGTTTTGTTCAATGGACTTTAGTTGCTGCACTTTATTCAAGAACATGAAAAATCTGTGTTCAGTATATAATCAATAACATCTGCCTACACTTAGTAAGTATATATAAGTATGTACATTGAACTTGAGCCAACATTATTTATCATAGATTTCTAGCAAACACTTGGCTTGACTGTGTCAATAATTGTTTCCAAGCACGTACATACCTACATGGGATATAATTGCGCCAAAGTTCAACAGATATCTGAGTAGTAGACAACTGCAAAAACTTAAATAAGTATAAATACAACAATAAGACTAGCTAACAACTAATTTCTCCACAACCACAAAATGTCTAAAAGACTAATAAAAATTCAAAAGTATGAAATTACAACAAAACACGTTGTGAGCAATCACATACCAAAGACCAAGTTTGTCTAAGCATTTACAAGTTTGGAGTACATTTCCGGCTATTTTTGGTGCGCTGAATACCATTTCAGTGAAACAAAAAAAAAAAAGGAATTTAAAAACATAAAAAGACATTAGTTTTGGGAAGTATGTTTTCGATCAAATTTAATGATTGTTGTGCTAGCAGTAAAGAGAAATGAGAAAGTTTTGCGAGCAGTGTTGGAAGCGCGAAAGGGGTGCGGGTGCTTTGAATATAACTGCAGTCAAAGCAACTAGTTGGACACTAAACTTGAACTAGTAACAGAGTAACTAGTTAACTAACTTTCTTTCGTGCAAAAAACTTTTCTTATAAATATTTTCAATTTTGTTTCAATCGTGATAAGTATAAAAAAATTTGTCGTTTTTGGAATTTTTACATATTTTGACATTAATAAAAATTATTTTAACAAAGGCTTTACGAAAATATTTTTTAAAGTCTAATACAAGAACTATAAATTTTGTTTTAAAAATGTATATAAAATTCATGTAAATTCAAAGAAATTTTACAAAATTTTTAAATTTTTTTCACAGAATTTTTAGAATTTTTTGGAGCATGCCGTTTTGTAGCCCACTTAATTTTAGTCTGATAATGTGTTAATCCTAAGTTCGTAACACAATTTGCTGATTTTTGGCAAATTTTTTTCCGACGCGTTCAAGTGTTTTTCTTCTTAAAAAAATAAAAAACAGAAGCCCTCAAGAAAAAAATTGCCAAAAATCAGCAAAAGGTGTCACGAACTTAAAATTAACAGCTCATAGCAC
Source organism: Sphenella marginata (assembly GCA_951509765.1). Classification (NCBI taxonomy): domain Eukaryota; kingdom Metazoa; phylum Arthropoda; class Insecta; order Diptera; family Tephritidae; genus Sphenella; species Sphenella marginata. The sequence goes on along the minus strand of OX608080.1, from coordinate 97,900,376 downwards.
TAAAATTTAATGAGCTACAAGACTGCATACTAAACAAAATTCTAAAAATTCAGAGAAAAAAAATTAAACAAAATTTATAAAATTTCTTTGAATTTTCGCGTATTCTTTTATACATTTTTAAAACAAAATTAAATTTCCTGCATTAGTTCTTGACAAATATTTTTCCTTAGGCTTTTTGAAAATAATTTTATTAAATCCAAAATATGTAAAAATCGCCGAAAACGACTGTATATACTTACATTTATATACGCCACTGTATATAGAAATATTTTATTTTCTATTAAATTTAACTTACTCATACAAAACAATTTTCTACATCATATTAGCAATGCGTCTACATACCTGAAATGAGAAGAAGGGGGGAAAATATATCATTAGTACAGTGTGAAAATATTTCATGAAGAAATAGTTATTAAGAATATCATTATAGTGGGTAAAAGTGTGAAATTTCTGAAAATCAACAGAACTTGTAGCTGTCTCCCTATTTACATTTTTCTTTTCCAAGTTAGAACTTCTTTTCTTTTTTCTTTCAATTTAATTTTTTTTTTTTTTGTACCGCGTTGAGTGCCTTTAGTAGTTTTAGAAGTTCACAGTAAGTACCCTAAAGAGAAAAGCACTAATAGATTTTTGTCGCATACTCAGCATCTCTGCATTGCTGCAATGACACATTTTTAACGATTTTCTTGGCTGCTAATGTCATCACTGCATTCCCAATTTTATTTGATACTTAATAATTCACAACCCCATTAAATGCAAACTGTGCGGTTTCATGTCGAATAAGCCACTGACTTACATAACAACTAAATATTACCCAGCAAACATTAACAAAAACACACAAAAAAGTCAAGAAATGTACATATATGCTTGATTATGCTGGACCATCAGCTTATTTCCCTTCCCCAAAAGCTTTAATTATTTTGGTAAACGAACATACATGACATAGCAAAACTTAAAGCGTCATCCGTGCGTTCTATGGTACATGTGTCAGACTCTTACGCTGGAGTTCGAAATCTTATATTTTTTGAAATATATATGTTTTAGTATCGAAACTAGCTTAATTAGTTGACCAATATTTGAGGAATCACACTACAAGTCATTTAAAATCGTTTTAGAAAGTTTTGCTACAAAATAGGTGCCCTCCTTTATTAGCCCGAAGTTGCCCAAGAACTACCAAAACAGCAAGTTTTGCATTCTTTTACACACAAAAAAACCAATAAAATTTTGTTCAACCTCCAGAGCCCTTTAAAACTACGAAGTATTCACAATAAATGCATTTCAATTCAAAATCAAAAAAGAATGTTCGTTTTCAGCTAAAATTTCGCCGTTCTTTTAACAGTAGCCAATTATTCAATTGAACTTTAAAATAACTTAGCTTAGCATTCAAATTGAAGCCAAATATTTGTTCTGACTTTTTAACGATATTTATTTGTTCTAAAAAAATATAAAAAGTTATTTTTACATACCAAGATTTTTCTTTTCGTAATAAATTAAGCAAGTTCAAATGTTTTAGCTTTATTTACGCGTAAAAATTAAAAGTTCAAATTTTAAACAAAAATAATTTTAAAAACACAAAATTTGTGAAATAACCACTTAATTAAAAGAATTTTCAGGCTTTACCACAAAATTAAGGAAACAATAAATTAAGTAAATAAAGCAACTGCTTAAATATAAACAATAAAGAAACAATTAAAAAAAATAAAAAAAATTTGCAAAGTACATGAACTTGAAGTAAATACATTCAAATTGGCGCCCGTACATATAAATGGAAATTTTTGTTGCGATTTTATTTTCATTTTAAAGCGTGAAAAACAAGCTTTTCAAAAATACTAAACACACAAAAAACTGCAAAATCTGAATTTGTGTTGAAATATTAGTACAACAGAGAAAAACATGTTAAACGAAAAAAAAATTAAAAAAAAAAATTAACTGAAAAATAAATTCCGCAACAAAAATTACAAAAAAAAAAACAAAAACAAAAAAATATAAAAATTAAAAAAAACCCCAAAATAATTTTTGAAAAAAAATAAAGAAAATTATATATAAAAAAGGTGAAAAAATTTACCTTTAAAAGGCAACAACGAAAATCAAAATTCTTTTGGAATAAAATGTTCTATCTGCTATTTGATTTCAAGCAAGGAATGTTTAAATTTGTTGTTGTTGTTGCAGTACAATTTTTAATTTTATTGCTGCGTTTAATGCTTATACGCGGTCATGCCGCTGGCATTAGCAATTGTTTTTAAATTTTTTTCCATAAAATTTTTTTTTTGGTTTTTTTTTTTCAATTTTTTCCATAATTTTGTGTGTGTTTCCATTCTCAGTTTTATTGTGCATGTTAAATGAAGCGTAACAAATGGCATTGTCTGTTCGTTGGTTCACCACTGGTTGCCACATTCTGCGCTATTTCAACACAGTGGGGTGCGAAAAACAACACGAAAGTAAATTTTTGCATGTATAAAAGATGTGGATATACATATGTATTCACGTACAGTCTACATTAGAGTGTCTTTTATTTATTTCCATTTTTCTCAATATTTTACCTGATACTTAAAACGTAACACATGCTATCGTTTTAATGTAAGAAAAAACTCACCATTTTCTTTCTGCTTACACCCTAATGTACGTTTAATGTTAATATATGAAAAAAATTGAGCTCGTGCGTTTATATTAAAACGCTCACACGAAATACAAAAGTATCAGCAAGTTCATAAATCCCATTCAACTAAGTAAATTTACATTGTTCAAAGTCACACCGTACTAAAGTCCTTGCTCATATTCCAATGCATTTTATAAAGAATTTTTGATTTCATTTTATTTCCTTGTCCAGTGTTTGTTTTGCAAAAAGAAGCTGGTTTGCTTGATTCGATTACACCAACAATGGCAAGCAGCAGTGAATTCGCGTACAAAAATTTTTTCGCGTCAAATGCCAATTTGAATTAATTTAATTACATTTATTTATTTATAAGAAAGCGTATTTCTTTGCTGGCATTTAGGAATTTAATTTCCAGCAACTGTACGAGATTTGCGATATATTTCCGTCGATTCTCCCAAACATTGGATACTTCTTCAGTAAGTGAATCAAATCACGTTTGACGTAATTTTGTAAAGCAACAAATTGGAGCTGGCAAATATGTGAGTTAATGCTCGAAAAGTCACTATATATCGGAGTCACATTATTCACAAAATCGCCGTGATTCTGTAAATTATTGCGCTTAAAATCAAATGCAACTTAAATATCACGGTGACAAGTCACGTTTTTGCATAACTCTGTATTTCTAAGAAAATGCGTGTTTTCCTGTCAATGTATGTAAAAAAATTCTCTTTGTAGTTGAAACTTCCTCTTGAAATTATTTCGAAACAACTTGCATGTTTGAAAATCACTGTGACTGAAATGTCACTGTGACAATTCACATCGTTACTCAAAATTCAGCTACCGCCTATAAAAAATGTTTCCGAAAAAATTAAAATTTCTGAAAATTCACTATTACATGTTCAAAAATCACTGTGCTTGAAATGTCACTGTGACAATTAACATTGTTACTTAAAAAACGGCCAACTCTTATAAGTCTTTCTTGTTGCGCTATTTTAAAAGTGTTTGAAAAATCACTGTAACTTGTCAATGTCACAAGTCATGTTTGTATGTACTCAAAACTCTCCATGAAACTACGTTCTTTTTTTTGAAGTTATTTCGGAAGACTGGATTGAGATATCGTTCGAAAAAGTCTAGTTGTTCTTCAAAGCCTTTTAAATCAATTTAAAGCTTCTTCTTAAAATTTTTTGGAAACACATTCCACACCAAGAAATCACTGTGACGTCGGTCAAATCATTGTGATTGAATAAGCAGTAACGGTTACATGTAATTTTTAGTTCTCAAAAAACGATGATTCTTTGATTTATTACGAAACTAATTTTGCTATTAAAAATCACTGCGACAACAAGAAGTCGCTGTGAAAATGCTCGTGTTTTTTTTAATTCGACTTCGTTATTTATATCCGCATGTCCTTCAAATCGAATAATTATTCAACATGCTATTAAAAATTTTGCTCTAAAAATTAAATAAAAATGAAATAAAATAGAAGAAAGCATATAAAAACATTATATACATATATTTTTATGATAAATGACTAAGAGACAGTCTACAATAGATTACTTTTTTTTTGTATATATGTATGTGACATACAATTTAATATTTTTACTTATATAAAGCTTACTGAAATTATGAACACAAAAGATAATACTCAACAATAAAACTCGTCAAATGTTGAACAATTGTGAAAATATTCACCTCATGCTACAATTTTTTCCAAATCACATGACCCAAATTAGATTTATTACAACGTTACTCTTTCTCTTTACCTCAAAATATTTACGTACTTTCATACAAGTATTTTATACTTTTATTATGGTTCATAAAAACTGTACAATAAATTCTTAATTTCTCTAAAATTTTATGACCGCCACTGTGACTAGCCCATAATTAACGAAATTTTTACACTTTTATGGGCGTTATTATCATTATAGCTTGATGACAATGCAGCAAACGTAGATGTTTGTATGAATATATAATTAAATGAAACTTAGTAGAATGAGTATCTTAAGTTTGCAAATTTATTGTATGGTATACTGAGCTAAAATTGCTAGCTTTTTAGACGCACCGTTCTAGTACTGGAACCCTACATTTGATGAAACAAATATATTACTATACGAACAAATATACACCATACATAAATATATCGGATAAGGGTAATCGTTTTTCACACTGGAATGATTCAACAAAGACTCTACATATAAAATTTTGTGGTTTGAGTTCTCATAGTTCTTTAGTTTCGTGTTTTTGCATGAGACCGGACTGGAACAACTTCAGAGAACAAATTCGGCTGAAATAAGTTAAGACCCTTTCTTATGTCTACCTTCGTATTAATTTTAACATATTATAGACTTATTAACGTATTTTAAATTCCTGATTGTTACTTCTGACAGAGAAAGGACACCTCATCTCTGTATAAATAAGGTTTGATATAACCTGGACCCTCCTCTTATATATCCCATTCGATTTTTGGCAAAGATTACGAATAATATCTACTGATTCCGAATCCTCGCCAAGAACCTTTCAATAACAATAATTTGGCAACCGTAGAACTTGCCTTTACATGTGTCACCTCGTGAACCTAAACGATTTAAACTAATAAGAAATGGTGTCATTATAATAGAACTATATATTTAATTTATTCACATATTCACAATAGAATTCCATAAGTGAGCTCATACGACTTGTCTATTCAGCAAGTTAATTTTGTCATAAGAATTGCCTCATCTTTACACAGCGAAATAAAAAAATTAAATTAATTTATGGAATAATTCAAAGTAAGCTGCCAGCTAACAAAAGCTAGATACAGTTTTGGGCAATATAATAGTAGTGAAATTAATTTTCGTAAATTTTCGGATTTTTTCGTTGAAGGTGTTGGCTGATGACTTTCATACAACGCATGAACAAAACGCAAAAATTTACTATTGTATGAAAGAAAACTTTGAACAGCCTATATAATAGAATTCTAGAAATCAGAGAGTACAGAATTGCAAACTATTGCATTAAAATTGATGGGTCTACAAAACTTTGTACTCAAAAATAATCAAAAAAATATTAAACACAAAGCTTCTTATTTAATTTCACTACTTTTATATTGAACACTACTGTAGGTGTATAAAGGAGAACAAGTACATATTGACAAATGATACTAAATACATATATATATGAATATGCATGTAATTTAAACAGGTTAAAATGATTAATTAAATTTGCTAGAAAGCTTGAGAAACGGGAGAAATTTAGAAAAAAAATTATCAAAAGGCAAAAATTTGAGAGCTATCCAGAGTTTATGGCGTACTTTACTAACATTCAAGCTAAATAATGCAATAAAATATTATACTATATGGTCCGCTATGGAAAAATTTTAAATCATACCAACACACTGAACCTTGTCTGCCAATATTTCTATTTTTAACTTTTTTTGCGCATGCAAAATTTTTCATTTTTTCTTTCATTAAAAAAATATATAAAAATGCATGTGAAAATTAATACACAAAAACGTGAACAAAGCATGCAAATTATGAACCGAAATACGAAAAAACTAAAAAAAGAAAATTATAAAAAAAAAACACAAAAAACAACAACAATACACGTAAAAAGTGGACCATCTTGCGCCAAAGGCAAACGGAAAGCAGCAAGTAAGAGAAATTTCAATAACCAAAAGAGCAACGAAAGCAAAGAGCAAACAACCACAATCAAATAAACAAACTAAACAATTCAGAAAAGCAGATAATTTTTCTCACAAAAAGCAGAAGCCAAACGATTTGCTACAAATAAAAGAGCAAAATTTCATGGAAAACTACTGTAGACCGCATGCGAATATAAAATGCCTACCTAATGTTCAAGGTAAGAACTATTAAGAAACATTTACGCTGAAATTTGAGAACAATTGTTTAATGCTCAGCTAGTTGATAGGGAAATTACGCCGCAAATGTTAAGCACCTGGTTTATTTATTTAACAGCAGGTAACATTTGAGAGTAGAAAACTCGTTGCGTTACAACAATATTTACTATAGCAAAACAAAGAGCAAGATCATCATAAAATAAGAGAGAGAAGCAGCGAGTATGGCAAATGTAAACAAGCAGGTTTTGTACAAACAAACATTTGTTTGGCGTACAAAGACATATACGATAGATGCTGAAGTAAATATTTAACGCTGTGTAAGTTGTAAAAATTTTTATTTGGCGTGCATTGAAGAAATATATGTATTTATTTTCATTTACTAACAATGAGCAGACAGCGAGCACAAGCAAGATCAATGAAAGAGCGTAAAACATAGAATTTTTACTTTTGCGCTCACATAGCTTTTTAAAAAGGTGCTCTTTGTTATTGGACTAACTTGTTATTTTGCGATGTTTACTTAAACACACAGGTACATACAATAAATAATTATAAATTATTAATTTTCTCGCATTTATAAAATTTATATTTACATACATATATATATATATTTATACATATATATATGTCTTGCAGTTTTTTTTTTTTTTTTTGTTTATTAATTATGTGAATGTGTATTCAACGAAAAAAAATAATAATCAACAATCCACGTGGAAAAGTTTTTTTACAAAACACAAACAATATTCATTGGTTTTCGTTTTTATTGCTTGTTAGTTCCGGGCGCATATGTTCCGTCATCGTTTAAAGCGTTCTGAGAACAATTAACTCAACATTTTCATATGGGTCAGCGACTATCCTATATGTATTGACCAAAAAAATGCGGCTTTGCTTGTTTTGTGCTAAATTTATTTTTTCCTCGTGGTTAAAATTTTCAATAAATGCATTTTTGTGATTTTCGAAATATCTTGCTCTTTCGTATCTTTCGCATGAGAAGTTTGTAGACTAAAAACTCCCTCGTTCTGATAGCCAAGGGGTTAACAGAACGTGTTAAAAGCTGTCAAACTTCTGCGAAGTGGATCATTAGAAAAGCTCTGGCGGTCGACTTTAAATTCTCCTTTTTTTCAAATTCAAATTATTCAAATAAAAACTTGTAATCATTAATTAAAAATAATAAGAAAAATTAAAAAAATTAGAAATTTCATAAAAATTATTATTCTTGGTCTTGGGTTCATTATATCTACTCAGGAACACATTCAAATTCTGCATCTCAAATTCTAAGTAAAGGAAGTTTTTAGGAAAGTTTTTGGTTCGTTTCTAACATTCAAAAACTTTAAAAATATGGAAAAATTTACAATGAGAAGAAAAATTATATATTGTAGCAAATTTTTTCAGTACTCATTTTAGAGCTTTTACTTCGACCTAGCGGATTATTTTCGATAAAAAAAAAACGATAAACAATTGGGAATTAGTTTTCCTTTAAAAAAGTTACGTTGAAAGCTCAGTTTCCTTACTTTTTTAATATCTCATTAATTCTAACATGGGAGAAAACGATTTTTCAGTACCCAGTTTATGAATCAATTAGCTCCTTATTGCATTTAAAAAACAAAAATTTTAACAAAAATATTTTAAAAATTTAGTAAAGCTTTCACTAAGATTGGTCTGATTTCAGTTTTATCAATAAAAATACGTTTTTCTTGTGCTTAAAAATAAAAATTGCCAGAGCAAAAAAATTTTTTTTTTTAAATTTTTCAATGCCAAGTTTAAAAATATTAACAAATAAGTATGTATTTGAGAATATTTGTAGTTACATATTCCCTTTTTAACTCTTTTCAGCTTTATTTTATTTTGCTACATGTTTCTTGAAAATACCCCACCGTACGCCGTATCATGCAAGGTAAATGCCCTCAATACTTCCAAAAAAAATATTGTTTGTGTTCTAAACATATAATTTTGTATATTTGTGCACGCATCAAAATCCACAAATATTTATTTATCAAAACAATTATTAGACTCCTTCCCCATGCTGCTGACTAAGTGCATATATTTACTTAACGCCCAGCCGAGACAAAAGAGATAAGCAAAAGGCAAATTTCAACTGAGTCAAAATTTGTAATAACAAAAAAAAAAAAGAAAAAAAAAAACTAGCTGAAAGCGTTATCAACACCCTTCAAAAATCGTTTCAATGCTTAGAAAACAACAAAATGTAAATATTAAAAAACCAAAGATTTTATCGCTATTTACATATGCACTACTAAGTCTAGGTGCTGTCTACTTTGTAGTACGAAAAAGAGCGAACTAAAACAAATTAGTGCAAGTCAAACAAATTTAACGTGCCACAGCTGGCAAACAGAAGGTGAAGATAATGCAGAACGGGTGATATGAAATGAAATTAGTTTTTTATTATGTTCGAAAGCATATGAGTAAACAAATTTAATTAAAGGTGAAGTTATACATGTAGCATAGTAGGGATGTTGCGGAAGTGCCGATTATTTTAGACTTTCGATATCGGCTCTGAGTGTTTTTTAAATACAATTTCACGATCTCGCAAATTAGTACGATAATTTTTTTCACTACCGGAGAGTAGAGTATATCTTAACATAGTAATTTGGTATAGCTTCCCTGCAAAAAATTGGACTAGCTCAGAACTATCTCTGAGCTATACCGTTAGGAGACACCACCAGTCATAGCTCATTCCGTAAGCAATTCTTTCAACTGTCTACTTTAACATGGCGTTGTCGTTGGTGGTGGCAATTGTCAGCAGTGCATTACTTGGCAACCCTACCTAAACCGGTTCTCATTCGGACAGTCCTTAGATAGTTTGGCTTTTGGCTAATTCTGAACTGGTTTCACGGAACACATCACGAGTTGGATAGCTCAAGACTGTCCCTTTTGGAGACTAGTTCGCAATTTTACTGCATGTCGATTTCTATCGAATAGAAAATCGATTAAAAATCGACCAAAAAATTAACCTTAAATGATTTAAAATTGGTTGGATCATTTCTAGGCCATAAAAGGTTTTTCAATTTCGTCTGCAAATAAGGTTGGTTTGGACTTTTTTGTAGGAAATTTAGATGGATAAGGCACGGCCGCTGTCATACATTATAGATAACAAGGAAAAATGCACTCAAAACACAGTTCTTAGAATTTATGTCTGTTTGTCTATTTGTTTGTACGCACATCAAACAAATCCAGCTTCTTCGAATTGAATACCATTTTCACCAAAGTATTGCTAGATCTCTAAATTAAAGTTTTAGACAGTTTTTACTGTAGGGAATTAGTTTTTTCGCAATGAACACAGTGGTGGCAATAAAATTTGGCTCAGATATTTTTTATGTGTACATGTGTATATTGAAATTTTAACAAGCTGATATGCATAATTAATATTATCTAGAAATCACGTCTTAATAATTGCAAAAAAAGCAAATGTTGAGTAATTGTTAAGAATTGTTTTTTTTTTTTTTCAAAATATAATAAAACATTTCAAGACTATGAATGAGCTCAAGGCCACTAATACTTTTTCTGTAGTGACAATTGTTATTGTTTTTGTTTTTTTTTTAATATATTAATTCATTATTAAAAATTTTTTTGAATAGAAAATTAATAACAATAATTAGGGCTGTGCCTCTATTTGATTTATCGAGTAAGTTGATTAATCAAAACGAGCGTTACTTGAGTATTTTCTAAAATGGTTAATCAAAAACTGATTAATTTACTAAATTTCTTATGTGAAAGTTTTCCTTGAAATAGCTGAAAAGAAATAAAAAATAAAAACCAAACATGCTTCAAAATAAAAAAAAAATTAAGGAAATTTTGAGGTGTTGTCCGATTGCGAATGGGCAAAATGTCGAAGATGCAACAAATGGTTGACGTGCATATGGAGGGACTTCTAAATTTGTGCCGTTTTAATATATGATTAAACATTTTATTCACAAAACGATTAATCAAAAAGACGATTAATCAATTAATTTTCTTTTTGATTAATCAAAATCTTGATTAATCGAGTAAACACCCTTTTAGATTAATTAAAAAACATAGTTAATCGATTAATTGAGTAATCGAAATTATGATTAATCAAAATTTTGATTAATCAGCCCTAATAAGAATACAAATTTATACTCCCTTTAACTACAAACGAAACTCTTTGCACACATTCTATTGAACGCCAGTGTATTTGTTAATATTTTTTATGCTCATTTTGTATGCACATTTTTTTTCCTTTTTTTTCAACAGCAGCAACAACAACAACATGACAGCCACAGCAACAACTGTTGACGTTATCAGCTTGATTTTATTTTTTTTACTGTTTGTTTGCTACGCTTGACGTAACTGCTGTAACTTTGACGCGTGCTCAATGCACTTTGTTGTTGTATTGTGGTCATATATTCATGCCAACTTCATTATGCATTTTCATGATGAACTCTTGTTGTATGACAACAATAATCACTGTATTTTTGTTGTTGTTATTGTTGCTTGTTACATTCGTTGCGGGTGTTTTACAGCTGGTTTTTTTTTTTTTTTATTTTACTCGTTTTTGTTGCAATTTATTTATCTTCACCTGCTGCCATTTTGCACAAACATAACACTTTGTTTATAAATATTATGAGCATGTTAACATTTGATTTTTATTGTTTTTGTTTTTTTTTTTCATGTTCTGGTCTTAAAATATTTTGCACCTGAGCGGATGCCTGACATTCCTTAATTAATTTTTGCAACTTTGTGTTTATAAATATCGAACGCTTTGCGTAAGCTTTAAAACGACATCACAAAACTGTCGCGTCTCACAAGCTTTTTATATTTTTCCGTATTTAATTTCGGCTAATTAATTTGTGGTGAACGCATTTTATGGCTTTGTGGTTACATTTTCTCAGTGCAAACTTTGCCATACAAATTGGTTTCATATTTCCTTCTGCTACACTTAACGTGTTAAATGAGGGTAATTGAAGGCACGTGTTGTTGTTATGAATACCTTGGGAATTTGCGGAGTACATATTTATTTATTTATACAAAGAACTTTGTGAAAATGTTGTTGGTTTTGCTTTGGTCTTTCAGGTGTTTTATCTCTTTCTCTGATCTTTGAGGTGTTTCGCCACGATTTTCTGCAGTTTGAAAAGCCTTAGAGGTTAGTTGTGGAATTGGAAAGTATTTCCCATCTCTGAAGTTGGTATATCAGTATTTGAAGCTAGAAGAATTTGACTAAGTCGTTTTGAAAAGTTAAGTAAAGTTACTTCTATTAAGATCTTCAAGATATCAGAGTGCTACGATGAGATCAGATACATATAAATGAGGCTCCCTCATAAGCTAAAGAAAACAACTAGAACTTCATTTAAGCTTCATAATGATTATTGTTGTTTGTAGAGGTACTTCAACACTTAGTCGGCATGTCTATACAAATCCCGAAATTTTAGAAAACGTTCTAGTTCAGCATAGTGTACCACAGATATGGCGAATTGGGAAAAATTTCCTTCACTGAGCATTTAAAGAGTTGATTAACTTATGGACCATGGCAACAAGAGATAAAAATAGTAATCCCGAAATTTTGGTATATTTTTGAAGTAATCCCGAAATTGGAATTCCTAGTTACTATGTCTAAATAACACTCTCTGTTGAAGTAGGACATTCAATCAATACAGTTCATAGATTGCAATTGAGCCAGAGAGGAACGGGATTCAAAGATCGTCTATGAGTATTTTTCTCATGACTCTTGGTCCCTTACAAGGCCAACTATTTATTAAAAACACAAACATAACTTTACATTTTTTTATAAAAATGTTGCTGGCACATATTTTTCTTAGTCAATTCCTTTCTTTTGTAAAAAAAAAAGTGTGGAAAGTGAAAAGTCTGCAGCTGATAAAAGCAACCAAAAACCAACAAATTTTATGTCAGGGAAGTTATAAAAAAAACTTGATGTCTACAACAACAAATGGCCAAAAATTACATTCATTAATGTATGGCTCAACAAACACCAAATAAGGCGCATGGAGCTCATGAATACCTACCAAGTTGGTATAGGCGTGCATAAAGTGAGGCGTTTGATCGTCAACTTCCTTATTAGTGAAGAGGCGATGAGACAAACAACGACGTCAAAAGCGGTAAAATTGATTAAAAAAAAAATTGATTGAAAATAAAAATTTATAAAAATAAAAAAAAAACTTTAAAATGTGTTTTGTGTTTATGAATCACTGAAGACGCCGCTAGCACCCACCCAACTTTGGAGATACCACAAATGAGATAAGCTGTCTGAGTAACTGAGCGCTTACTTGAATGTCTGTCGCACACGAATTCACTACAAAATTTCTGCAAAAACTTTTTAATTGACAGCTTAAAGGTGCTGGGCAAAATTTATGATCGCCACTACTTTTAGCAAAATATTAAATTTCGCCCGTCCGTCGTTATTGTTAACACATTTGAAGCAGATGGCACAAAACAAGTCTTGAGTTTGTTACTTTTTTTTTTAGATGAAAATTAAAAGTGTGTGAATCAAAGGAAATTGCTAGTGAAAGTTGTTGTAAATATATGAATTGTTGGCCCGTAAGGTAAAAAGAAAAAGAAAAGTTGAAAGTAGTTAGTTAGTGGCATTTTGTTGTATAGAATTAATTATGGCAAGTTTAATTATAAAGGAAAGTAATTATATTGTGCTTCTGGTACATCATTAAAACATATACTAGCATGCAGTTAAGATCTAGGCAGTCCAAGGCTGATGAGGCAGCGTCAAATTCAAGCGCTTTTATTACGGCGCTTATTTGCTGATTTTCTTTTCAAATAGAAAAACTTCACAAATTTGAAAATGTAATTTTCGTTTCTAATGTGAGTTTCTAATGTTTTTAATGACTATAAATTTTACAAAAAAAAAATAAATTTTATGCTTTAATAGGGTACGCCCAAAAGTGCTATCTTCACTACTCACAGCTCCTTTTATATGTCAATTTCGTAAATTGCTGGATTTCTTCATAAGCGAAATTGTTGTCGGGTTCTGTTAATCATTAGACTATCAGAACAATGGATTTGTTGTGAGCTAAACTCCTTGTTTCATTCATTTTTAGTACGCCTTAGCGTATAAAAAAAAATTAAGTAATAAAAAAGTATTAAACTTTGTATTATTATTATTGTTTTTATTTTAATTATTCCTATTTTTGTTAATATTATTTTTATTATTTTTATTACTATTTTATTTTTATTATAGTTATTATTATAATTTTTATTTTTATTTATTATCATTGTTATTTCTATTATTTTTGTTATTTTTATTAATATTACTTTTGTTATTATTATTTATTATTATTATTTTTTTATTGTTATTATTATTATTTTTTTTATTATTACTATTGTTATTATTTATTATTATTATAACTATTATTATTATCATTTTTATTATTATTATTTTTTTTTTTATAATGGTAATATTAATTTTTTTTTATTATTATAATTTTTTTTATTTCTTTTTCTATAATTATTTTTATCATACTTATTTTTATTATTTTAACAATAGTTATTATTATTATTATTATAATTTTTATATTTATTATTATTATTTGTATTATTATTGTTATTTTTACTAATATTATTTTTGTTATTATTATTTATTATTATTGTTTCTATTTTTTGTTATTGTTATTATTTCTTATTATCAGTATAGTAGTATTATAATCACTATTATTACGATTTTTATTTTTATTATTATTTTATTATGGATTTTCAGAAAGTAATCAGGCATATGAAAAGCGTTCTAGTTCTGTCGAATAGAAATATAATAGTTCAGAGCACTTGAGACCGCATATTTTCTTTTATTTTTTCATTCATATATTTTAACGGTCTTAAAAGTTTCCAAAGCAAGCACATCTTGAAAGAGTCAAAGAGATCTTCCTTCTTAAAGCAACGCTGGAATATTTTTCACTCTCAGGTGTTTCTCTTATCGTTTACGGAGTCTGTTTCGAAACAGGCGTTTTCTCGACTTGGTACAAGCAACGAAAAAGTAAAAGAAATTAGAGCTCATTTTTATATTTTCGAAAATCTGAACTCTATTTCGGAATTTACATTGAGCCAGGGCGTTTTTCTAAGAAGGAGTGGTTTTTGTATTATTTTTTGTTTTGATGAAACCAAATTATTTCGGGATTTTATTTTATTAAAAAATATTTTTGACACTAACTAAAAACTTTTTGACTAAACTAAAAATATCATACATCATCCCAGTTTTTGATTTACTACCTACTCTGAAGCAGAAATTCACAAAAACAAAAATTTTACTCACCTACTTAAGGCACACCCTAATATCTATAACTAAATACCCATGTGAATTTGAAAGTAATAGTCTTTTTTATATTACTACTAGCAGGGTACCCGGCGTTGCTCGGGATGTAAGTAGTAAGGGGGGCTTTCAAAATCAATAATATACTTTAAGATTTCATATTTATATATGTAATATATTATTGCCTACTGAAGAATTTACCAAATTCGAATATTTTGAAAATTATGAAAAAAGAGTATTGAAAACCGGTTTTCAAAAATTTTCTTTTGCGGTATTCGTTGGTAACGTTAGGGGGCCTTTCAAGAATTCAATTTTGACAAATTGTGCCAGGATGAATTCAACTTCAAATGTTGATTTGATACAATATTGTAGGGTAATATTAAGGTTTTTCTGAAATCGCATTTTTACCGATAACTCAGTTATAGATAAATTTATCGAAATATGTCGAAGTACAAATGAAACCTGGGGCCTTCCCCTTTCGTTTGATACCCATATTGCCGGGTAATATTAAGGTTTTCGGGCAAACGAATTTTGACCGATAACTTAGTTATCGATCAATTTATCGAAAAATATCAAAGCTAAATTGAAACCTGGGGCCTTCCCCTTTCGTTTGATACCCATATTGTAGGTCAAGTTTAAGGTTTTTGGGCAATCACAATTTCACCGATAACTCAGTTATCGATCAATTTATCGAAACCTATCGTAGTCCAAATGAAACCTGCTGCCTTCTCCTTTCGTTTTATACCCATATTATAGGGTAATGATAAGTTTTTTGGGCAATCACCGATAACTCAGTTATCGATAAACTTATCGAAATATATCGAAGTCCAAATGAGACCTGGAGCTATCTCCTTTCGTTTGATACCCATATTGTAGGGTAATATAGAGGTTTTTGTGCAATAACATTTTCACCGATAACTCAGTTATAGATAAATTTATCGAAATATATCGAAGCCCAAATGAAACCTGGCGCCATCCCCTTTCGTTTTATACCCATATTGTAGGGTAATATTAAGGTTTTTGGGCAATCGAATTTTGACCGATAACTTAGTTATCGATCAATTTATCGAAATATATCGAAGCCAAAATGAAACCTGGGGCCCTCCCCTTTCGTTTGATACCCATATTATAGGGTAATGTTAAGTTTTTTGGGCAATCACCGATAACTCAGTTATCGATAAATTTATCGAAATATATCGAAGTCCAAATGTAACCTGGAGCTATCCCCTTTCGTTTGATACCCATATTGTAGGGCAATTTTAAGGTTTTTGTGCAATAACATTTTCACCGATAACTCAGTTATCGATAAATTTATCGAAATATATCGAAGCCCAAATAAAACCTGGGGCCATCTCCTTTCGTTTGATACCCATATTGTAGGTTAATATTAAGTTTTTTGGGCAATCGAATTTTGACCGATAACTTAGTTATCGATCAATTTATCGAAATATATCGAAGCCAAAATGAAACCTGGGGCCCTCCCCTTTCGTTTGATACCCATATTGTACGATATTTCTATACCTATATGCGAAATATCATAAGTATAGGTTCAATATACTTAGAGTTATATGGAATAAAAAAAATTTCGAAAAGAAACGGTCCCTACCAGGGTCGGAACCCCCAAAATTAAAAAAAAAATAGCCTATAGCTCCTTCCAGACTATAACCTGTAGGCGTACCAAATTTCAACAAAATCCGTCCAGCCATTCTCACGTTTTTAGGGAACAAAAGCAAACGTCTGGACATCCAAACATCCAAACATCCAAACATCGCTACATTCACATTTATAATATTAGTAGGATGTTTTCATTGTAACTGTCATTAACATTACTAGACCTATTGTCATTGTCAGGGAAATGTATGTATGTAAGTTAAGACTTGGCGACACATTAAGAACGACGAAAGAAAAGCAAAGCATTAGCCTACTTGAAAAGCAACAAAAACAGATTAAAGCAATAAATGTCATGACGATTCTAAGTGTGGCGCGAAAGCCGTAAGAAACTAAGAAAAACAGCGAAATAAATTTATACAGTACCTACCTAGCTAACTAGCTAAGCATGAACGCGACGCTGTTAAGTTGGCTAAAAGGCGTCTTGAACGCAGAGATGCTTTGCTGCTTTGTCATGTTTTTTGTTTTTTATTTATATGTGATACACATAGCTATACTCATTGAGAAATTCTAACCTAATCGCCACTTGGTATAATAT
The DNA here is from genome assembly GCA_951509765.1 of Sphenella marginata. NCBI lineage: Eukaryota > Metazoa > Arthropoda > Insecta > Diptera > Tephritidae > Sphenella > Sphenella marginata. The sequence goes on along the minus strand of OX608080.1, from coordinate 97,883,503 downwards.
ATGTAGCAACGTCATTGCTTTTCACGGTCAGTCGCCCAAAGCTACTTAAAAGTGTACGCCGCGAACTCTATGTACGAAGCTCATCAACTCATTACGCTGCGGGGAAATGAAATGTTTAAAGAGTAATAAAATATTATACCATTATAAAGGGAAAAGGAAATTTTTGAAGGTAGGATGATCCCCAAATTAGATTGAGGAGTCTATTATGTCAACAGAAGCTGTAGCTTTTTCAGAACGATTTACGGAAGACTGACGAGAAATATTTTCAAAAGATGTCTTAGATTCAATAAAGTGAAAGAAGGAATAAAAATTGCCTCACGGGTCGCCTTGCTCAAAAGCTTTGTACAGCGAAATACAATAGTATTTCAACAAAAATTGGCAGTGCGCCTTGAAGTATGCAACAACTTTTCCAAACTGCCTTATATTAATATTAACGCCGCGTTCTAGTCAAAAAAGAATATTCTAAATGGGAAGTAACTAGTTTTTAGCTAGTAAGTAAACCACAAAATGTAATGCATAAGTTCAACAAAGACTTTTTTTACTTAGGTTTTTATCAGCATAAATAAAATCGTTAAAAAAATATCGCATATTTTTAGGCTATTCGCAGTTTCTTGCATTTTAGGGCTAATAATATGAATATCCATATAAGATGCGCATTCTAAGCAGTGACTTGTCACATTCTTCATGGTCCCATTTCACCTATGACCAACTGTCTCACTATGTACTCCAACATTGATATGGTTTATGGATCAACTCAGCCTACGAAACGCAGCAAGGTCAAATTACTTATACGTGCACTTCTCTAGCTAACCAGCTAAGCAAGTGCATTAAAGTTGTTAATGTGTTATTAGTGAGGTGCAAGGAAAAATATCTAAAAACAACAACAACAGCAAATTAAATTTTTAAACAAAAGAAAACAATGCCAAGAGCTATGTATGTACATCAGCAGCTCATGTAAAATTTACGACAGACAACCAAAGCAACATTTCAGTTGATGACAAAAGAAAATGGTAGCAAAAAGGGTTAAGAAAATGGTTATACTCGTATTGTCGGCAGTCTAACGATGTTGATGGCATTCTTGTTGTCATAGAGATATGGAGATGGAGATGCGCTTATGATGATGGGCTGACGATAGTGCTGCTGGTGATGACACTATTTTGTGTCCGTCGTTTTGTTAGATTTTATGTGTTCTAGTTTTATTACTTTGGGATGCGCTCAAAGTGCATTTAGTAGTCTTTGTATGTGTGTGTGTGTGTGTGTGTATGTATGTTTATGATTCACAATTTTTTGTAGTAAAAGAAAATTATTTGAGTTGTTGTTCTGTGCAGCAGACAAACACTGCTGGACAATGCAATTAAAAAAGCTGACTACAGCCAAAGGAAGGCGCAACCGCAGCCTAATAAAAATAAAATGGAAAATTTATGTTCAAGAAAAGGGCGTCAAATTGGTTAAGTGAGATGGTATTAAAAGAGTTTTTGGAGAAAGAATTTAATTTGTTTAAAGCAGTGGCGGATCCAAGAGTGGGAATTTTTTTAATAAAATTTCGTGGAAATCTTTTATCAGCAGTTCTTGAATAATATTGCTTTTTTGTTTCCAAGGGTGAGGGATTGAACACGAAAACCATGCCCTCACTCTTTTGGATCCGCCAATGATTCAAGTTAAATAATGAGCCTGAACTGAGAAGCATTCTGTGGGCATAGAAGTTTTGAACTCATGAAGCGATTGGTTTATGATTCATAAGCGCTTTTTAGAAACAAAATGAAGTCCGTGCGTCGGAAGCGACATCTGCCTTGAATTAGTACTTTTTTTGTGACATTAATTGCATTGACATTATGACACATAAGCATTTCATTTCTTAATTCTCCTTAAAGAGCTTTGAAGCTTCTGAAACCCATTAACCTATATTAAACATAATAGCCAGACATTTTTGGTTTAAATGACTATAAATTATAACAAAATACCAAATTTTTTTTTCACCCAACGCTTTACAACAAAACAACTCAATAAACAAGAAAATTACTTGACTAAAAGATATGGAGCGGAAAGCTTCTGGTTTTCCTAACTCAACAAAAATTTACTGTCCTTTCAAGCTTTCACGTTATTTGAATGGGGCCACAAGACAAAAGGACGACGTGGCAATAGAAAAAATAGATTTCGAAAGAAAACAAATGTCGAAAGAAGAAAATCAATAAAAAAAAAGTAGTTGTTCAATGTAATCAAAAGCACACTACGTATGAAAGTATGGCAAACAGCAGAAGAACAAGAGAGAAGTCGTGAATTATGTATTTTAGCTAGACGAATAATAAAAAAATTTTTGCAGAACTCAACAAGCAGAATGTGTAAATTTATTACCATAGACAAACAATATGAATTATGTTAAACTTGGCGCTGACAGGCATATGAACAGTAAAATGAGGCTGTTTTCCATATTAAAAACATATTTCAAATAAACTTTTAATAGGAACAGAAGGCTGAAAAATTTTATTTTTCGATACTTTCACGAAAATCGCTTTTTATTTTTAATTTTAGGTTTGCAACGAAGTTGATGAGGTCTTGGTTTCTAGCTGCAAAGCAAAGAGTACTCATTTAAATTTTAAATTAAAAAAAAAAAAAAAATGGTTGGTTTTTTTTATTCGCAAGTCGCTTAGTGCTTACGAAAAAAAAATCGATTAATATTGAATATAAAAATTTCAAAATAGGCTTAGGTGGTCACTGAATACCGCTTAGGCTATAAATAGTTGGCGAAATAACTATTTGTACATAGAAGCTAGCTAATATTTGATACGAAGAACATATATATATCTGAGAGAGCAAGAGTGTAATAGAAAGAGCTGGCGTAACAGCTAAAATGAGATTTGGAGGCCAAAAGAAGTAGAAGGAATATGCATAGAAAGAATAAAATTACAAAAAAAAAAATTTATTTGTTTAAAAGTTTATAAACGGCTATAGTTTTAGTTGCTTAAACTCAAGAATGAGATTAAAAGCAGAAAAAGAAATACACATACGAATAATAAAATGATATGGGAGGAAGAAAATAAAAGTAACTACGTAGAAAAATTTATAAACGCTTATAGGGTTAGTTGCTTAGCTTCAAGCGAGTTATACACACCAATTTTAGAAGTAAAAAAATTGTGAATAAAATGATATGTGCAGAGAGAAAAAAAATAAATTTGCAGAAAAATGTATAAACGCTTATAGGTTTACTTGCTTAACTACAAGCGAGTTGTTTATATAAATATTTGAAAAGAAAAAAAATTGTGAATAAAATGATATGTGCAGAGAGAAAGAAATAAATTAGCAGACAAATTTTTAAACGCTTATAGGTTTCCTTGCTTAACTTCAAGCGAGTTGTTTATAAAAATTTTAGAAGAAAAAAAATTTAAAAGTTTTTTATTCGCACGTTGCTTAATGCTTACGAATAAAAATGTTTTTATTGAATTGAAAATATTTCGAAAAACCGATTTTTTTTGTGACTGTAAGCGACTACCTTTGTTGTTGTTAACGCAGGAACACCTCCCGAAGTATTTTATTTCCAAAAAGAGTAATATTTTCATATGACCACAATTTGAATTTGATATGCTCAAGTATAATATTAAGAAAATGTTTATTTTGTTTACTACTTATTAAGCATTTTACCGCAGAAACAACAACAACAGGCCACCTAATATATTTTTATTTTTACAGAAACAATTTTTTCATATTAACAATAAATCAGCTTAAGCTATGAAAAAGATGGAAAAAGCGAAAGAAAATAAGTCGGTAACACACAAAATATTTCTACCTCGAATGGCCAGCAGCAAAAGTTGTTGTTATAATGCCACCATGCGCTATAAAAACAAAAATTTATGATCGCTAACTGATGAAGAGAAGTGTGAGAAAACAAAAGTGATTGATTTGATTATTTAATAAAGAGGAAATTGAATTTCATTTGGCTTTCTATGAGGAGTTATTATAAGCAAAAAAATAAAGGAAATTTAATTGAAAGCAAAGAAAGTGAGGAATTTGTCAAATAAGCGGAATGTTTTCACTGACGCTTAGATTAAAATTTTTGCTGCTTGATAAGCAAGTAACAAAAAATTAAGCGAGCAGAAAAAATAACAAGTTTAAACAATTTTGATTGTTTGACTAAGCAAAGTATACAAATTAGAAATAGTAAAAAAAAAAAAATTTTCCACAATGGTATGTTTTATTCACAAGTTGCTAAGTGCGTGCGAATAAAAAAATATTAAAATTGAAAATTTTTGAATTTTATTAGAATTCGAACTTTATCTGCAAAATCTACTCTACTTTTACCAGACATAAAAAAATCTGGCGCACAAAAAAGCATTCCAAAAATTATTCACAGCATTTTTCAGCAAATCAATGATGATTCGCATTTGAGTTGTGTTTGGCGCACACGCTAGCTCATAGACCATTTGGTTTGTTGCCAATCGTAGTATTGGAATTTTTTGATTGTTTGCTTTACAAAAGTTTGCTTTAAGCACTTAAGCCGCTTGCGCTCATAACAAAAACATAACAATGCCTTGTGTGTACAAATATGCATGCCAGTATTACAGTGGTGGCGAATAAAAAAAAACTGGATGCCAAAACACCCTTGTGCCACTTTCCGTTTGACAATGAACCCACCCTTTTGCGTGCAAGTGTTTAAGTATTTGAAAATTATCAACGTTTAGAGTGCTTGAGTGAAACAGAGGAGAGGAGTGTCAAGGGTGGTAGATGTTTACACAGTTGCGGCGATTATTTCTTTAGCTGTTGATGAGTTAATTGTTACTAATCACTTGACATATAAGCGTGACTGCGGTGAAAACAATTTTTGATTAGTTGATATGTTTTAAAAGTGGCAAAGAGATGCTAAGGAGACCTTGTAATATTATTTTCACTTAGAAAATCTTAAAAGTGATAAAAGTGATGTAAGGTGAAGTGTACCCAGCAAACATTTCGAAAATGATTTCGATAACAACTATGACAGAAAACCAAAGGAGATAAACGGTGGTTGAAGACTCAAGGTTTCGCTGTGTATTATTAGATAATAATTTATTTACAGTGTCGTACATAAGTATTGGTACAGTTGCTTTATTGCGACTTTCGAAAATTCTGGTCTCAATAAAAATATTTTAACAAAGCCTATATGAAAGCAAGTGTCAAGGTATAGTAAAAGAACTGTAAATTTTATTTTAAGCATGCATGCAAAATTCGCGAAAACTAAAAAAAAATTTTCGGAGGAAGATTCCTGATGGTGATCTCAGATTGAGATCGAAATATCGAAAATAAATATATAACAACAAAATTTTGTTGTTTTATTTAAAATAGGCCTAGAGATCAGAAGTAAATAAGTAATATATATATTTATAACGGCCAATAAACAAATTAATTATAAAAAAAAAATATTTAAAATTTTTAATTTTTTTTACAAATTTTTATTTTTTTTTTAATTCATTAGGGTATGTTGTAGGCTACTAAATTTTAGTGTAATCTTGAGCTCGTGATTTGCTGATTTTTAAGAATTTTTTTCCCGAAATGTTAAAGTGTTTTACTTCATACATTAAAATAAATTATGCGCATAAGCTTGTATGAGGGAAAATACAAAAGTCTTAAAAAATTAAAAAAAACTGTCAAAATGTGTCGCAAAATTTAAAACCTTGCTAAGAAAAATTCTAAAAATTCTGTAAAAAAAACATTTAAAATTTTATCAAATTTCTCTGAATTTTCGCGAATTTTACGTACATTTTCAAAACAAAATTTAACGTTCTTGTATTATATATAGGCACACGCTTTTATATAGAATTTGTTAAAATAATTTTCTTAAGACCAACTTTTGTGTAAGTTCCAGGAAATGAGTGTGCCAATACTTATGTACGGCACTGTATATTTATTCTTAAATTTTTAACGACTCATCTTTTTATTGTGCTATAAAAATGGAAGTTTTTACACACTTTTCCATAAAAAATAAAATTTTATTTTAAAGCTTTTCCATAAAATTTTTAATTATACGAGTTTTGGTAAACTTTTTTTTTTTTTTTTTGTTTTAATTTTTTTAAATATAGCGATTGCTGTATTAACTTTATCAATAATAAAAATAATTAAAAAAAAACTCGCACTCACCAAAACATTCTTTTGATTCTCCTTATCCAACAGAAACTCCATACTTTTGTGTGGACGCCGCACCGAAGCAATTTGACTGCCATTCGCTGTTGTTGTTTTGATGACAACACCACCGCCGCCTCCTGCACCTCTGCCACCCACATCATGCCCATAAACACGCACATTCTCCTCATCAAAATCATCATCCAAATCTATATTACCACCACCACAAGCCGCGCTCATATTTAAACGTTTACCACCAACACCACTCGCACCACCGCACGCGCCATGCTGCGGACCGACGATATCCACTAACGAACGCGTTTTACCCGATATAACCGTTTCATGCGTATCTAAATTTGTTTCGATTAAACCGATTTTGCCACCATTATTCGTATGTTGCAAATATGCATTCGACATTGTGGTGAATGTGGGTGCAACATCAACATCAACACCACCACCACCACCACCACCAGCGGTACCGTTTGCGCCACCGGTGGTTAACAACATTACCGTTTCGCGTGCAACACCCGGCGTATTATAAGCAATTTGTGCCAACTCTTTCGCTGTTGCAGGAGTTTCGTATTCGACAATAAAATTGCGAGTTGTTGTTGGTGTCTCGGCACCCGTTTCACGTAAACTATTTTGTTTTTGTAATTGTTTTTTCGTTACATTCGCGTCATTTGCATGCGTTACGTTATTATGCTGAAGCGGCGTCGTCGTCGTTGCGGCTTTAACTATGCTACCGTTCGCTTGCAAGCTCGCATCTAACTGTTTTTCAATTTCATCGTCATTATAATACGAACGTTCGGCATCAAGGAAATCCGTATAAAATTGACTACGCGACTTGACGTTGGCTGCGTTTGTTCGTGGTATACCGTTATCTTTAGTTTGCGCATGTGCCGGCGAACCACCACCACCCTCTGCACGTTTACGTCCACTACCAAAATATTTCGTTATTATTGTTGTACTCGATGTAGTAGCTGGTATTGAGCCGTAACGATAGGGTTTCGGTGGTTTGCCGGTAACGAGCGGTTCACCATATCTATCGGTTATGGCACGCATTTCACTTTTATCGCTACCACCACGATTCGAATCGATGATTGAATTTTTGCGACTGCTATTGGCGCTGTTGGTGTTGTTGTTGTTGTTGTGGTAGTTAGTTTGTGCCGGCATTTGTTGGTCATTGTCATCAGCATCACCTGGTGTATGAGTAAAATTGGCTGGTAGTGTGGCAGAGATGACGCCATTTGTAGTAGCGCGCTCTAGTGCTGTTTGTGTTGTTGTTGTTGTTGGTGGAAGTGTACCTGCTGGTGGTATAGGACCTTTTAACGGTATATAAATATAATCTGGGCCGCTCTGAGCGTGTGAATGTTTTATTTTGTTTGCCGTTTGTTGTTCTTGTTCTTTTATTTGTTGCATTGTTTGTGGTTGTTGTTGTTGTTGTTTCAGCTGTGGCATTGTTAGTGACTTACCAAAACTTTTACGCATCGTCGACTTGTTTACACCATGCTGCTCACTAAATCCACCATGTTCCTCGAATTGTGCTTGCGCTTGTGCTTGTTGTTGTTGCTGTTGTTGCATTTGTTTTTTATTCTTACGCCTCAATGAGAATCTCAGGCCATGCGCAAAACGTGATAGAAAACCTTTCGAACTGGGATGTTTCTCATCTTTGAATTTTTTATTGAGTAATTCATTGTTATTGTTTGTCATCGCTCCACCAACACCACCACCACCACTACCACTACCACTTTGGCCCCCCACACCCGCCATTGTTGCATTGGACATTTTATAGCGCGTTATATTTGGCGCGCCACTCAAATTATTAACACTTTTTGTACGCCTATCAGCCACACCCGCACCACACACCCTTAAATCACTTTCACACTTTTCGTTGTTATTTTGTATAAAATATTGTTGTTCACTAGCACTACGCTCAAAATTATCCAATAATTGTTGTGAAGCATATAAAATATGATGTGCACGATTTATTGGCGGTTCACTCAATATTGGCAAATGTAAGCTAAGCGGGCGCGTTTGTTCTACAGCGCTATAACTATCGCTGGCATACGATGAGCTACTAGCATCACCACCCTCATTAAAACCACCACTGCTATACCGTTTAGTTGATGGCGCTTTGTTTGTGTTTACGTCGTTTACAATTTTGTTTTTATTTTCGTTGCTATTTATTGCTTGCGCTACGTTATTTGTCGTTTGTTCCGCTTCCACAATGCTCGTTGCTAAATCGATGATCGTCGGTTTGTGACTAACATTTACATTCGATGTTTCAACGCCAAACGTTTCAGCGCTGTAGTCACAAGCCGCCGCCGTAGCAGCAGCAGCAGTAGTAGTAGTGGTCGTCGTGTTGTTGTTGTCTTCTATGCCATTTGAGTCGAGTTTTAATGCTTCTCCCTTTGTTTCAGCGCTGTAGTCAGTGGCTTTGTGCGATGTTTTTTCAACGCTCTCTACCTGCTGTTGTGCACGCTCTACGCTCTCTTGCATGAGCGCACGTTCTCTTGCTTGCTCTTCAACTGCTTGACACTCTTTAACTATAATCATTGCTCTTACTTTTTCTATGGGTACTGCTCTTAATTGTGCCACACTCTTTGTTGCATTACCATTTGCTAGCGCGCTTTTAAGTTCAGCCGCATAACGCGCCGCTATCATTTCATTGACGCGCGTATTTTCGATGACCGTAGCATCTGCATTATCCAATAGCTCATCATCTGTCTCCTCTTCTGGTTTCTCATCAACTTCGTGCGCATCGGCGCCTTGCTGTTCCTCAGACGATTGCTCTTGCCAGGAGTATTGCGCCACAACTGGACAAAAACTGACCTCCTTGCTGAAGGAGGTGCGCGATCCTGCTGGCAATAAGATACCTAGCGGCTTTTGCGCGGTCGCTTGTGGCAGCTGATGCATTGAAGTATGCGCGCTCGATACATAAATATCATCCTCTAATTCGCCAGCATGCGGATCGTATGCATTGAGATTGGGTGTGCTGGACACCATATTGCGCTGTTTCGTTGCATTCGCTTGCGTGTGAAAGCGCCGTTTGGGTAGCGCGTTTGTCGGCGTCGTCTTATTCAAATCGCTGTTGCTTAGCTCTTTTGCATCGAAATTGCATTTCTCCAAACTTTGCGTATAGCTAGTGCACAAATTTGTGGGATCTTGATCAAACGTCTTGCCACTGCCGGACACTGAATGCGTATTTGTAGTCGCCGTCTCACCACCTCCAAGCATCTCCGTGTCACAAATTAAACTGTTAGTCCCTTCCGTTTTGCGTGCATGCTTTTGACGCGCCGGTGGCTTGCGTATGGTCAATTGTACATGTTGCACTGCAGCGGCGCCCACTTGCGCATCGGCGCAATCTGCACTCCCACCGCCAATGCTATCCAAATCGGAATAACTCGAATGGGAGTGTTTGCGCTGACGTGGCGGTGGACGCGGGCTACAACTTGGGCGTTCCACATAATCCTCGTCTGATGGAAAAGGCAAATGTTGCTCCTCTGCTTCCAGTGGTTTATCGGTCAAAATGGATGCATTACGATCATAGATTTGTGAGAGCTCATCAAGCAGAAAGTTACCTTTGCAAATGATATGCTCATAATCTGTGCTGGCATTACTTTTGGGTGTGTCCATGTTGTCGCTGTCGTTAGCGTAAACGCTGCTACGTTTCAAATTTGCGTGCGCGCCTTCACGCCTCTTACCCGTATAGTCTAGCTGTGTTAAATCCTGATAACTCGCATTCATATAACCCAACGATTGTGTGGTCCAATGCTTGCCGGCTGTGGCGTGCGCTCTATTGCTGAAGGCGGCCTCAAAACGCTGTAAATTTCTTTCACGTCGCTCCGACCAACTGCAACTGCGTCGTATTTTTAATGATGCGCCAACGTCGAAAAAGTCTTCGTCTTCCGCTTCGTCGACACTGGAATTACTACTGGGACTACTTGTCGCGTTTGCGGCGTCTTCTTCGGCTGAAGATTTGCTATATCTAGTACGCGCGCTCACACGTTTCTTGCGTCCCAATTTATGCAATTCACTTGGCACACTCGAAATACGTCTTCCACCGCTGACGTAACTACCAACACCACTACCAACTTCCGTCACACCACCGCTTGTGTAGCCACGTTGTCTCTTCCTTGCCTCTGGCGTAGACTCGTTATCCGTTTCGTCACTTGTATGACTTTCGCGCGCCGATGCTGAGGCTGATGCCACTGGTGATGTTGTACTAAAATCCGAATCGTCTAAATTGTATGCTGATTTTGTTGCGCCGCCACCATCATTCGTACATTCGTTAACTAAAGTTTCATTTTCAATTGACGTTTGCGCTTCGTTTCGTACATGCTCCAGTCCGTGTCCGTTTGCGTCGCTCACGTCGCTAACGTTGTCTTCTACAAAATATACAGGAAAATTAGTTTCAAGCACAGTATTGCTGATTTTCGTACTGAACGCGTCGCGTATATCTGGCAAACTGTTTCGTAAATTCGTACAAAAATTCTCGAGACTTGTACGTCGTTCTTGCGTCGCTGCTAATAGCTCTAATGGCTTGGCAGCGTTTGCTGTTGACGTTTGACTTTGCGCTCGTTCTAATTGTAGTTGTAGTAATTGGTGTTGTTGCTGTTGCTGTTGCAATTGGCGCGTTGTTGGTAGCCATGTGAATGAGGCGGCTGAGGCGCATGTGGATGCTGAGGTGTTGGAACGCGCTGTGCCGCAACTACTGCCTGAGGATAAGGACGCGCACGCGGATGAAGGGGATGATGATGATGATGATGTTGATGATATATCGGACGCTACAGGCGAAGGCGAGTGTGCCAATGCGCGCCGCTGTTCAAGCACAAAAGCGGCAGCATTCGTTGTTTCGCGCGTTGGGCTATTTTTAACACGTTCGAAGCGCGCACACGCCGCTACTTGGCGCGCACCAATATTTTCTGTATCCAAATTGTGTTCCTCTACGAAAACACATTCATTTTCGTCTACATTTTTCTCATATTCGCTTGCGTTGCGATGTAGCGCTTTTGTTGTTGTTGTTGTTGTTGGTGGTGGTAGTGTTGGTGCGGGTATTGGTTGTAGCGGTGTTGTGTTGGGCGCATCGAAGAATGATCTTTCGCCATCCGTTGTTACGCTAAAAGTGGCGTCATTTATTTTTGGCTGACATATATCATCATCATGCCCGAAGACGTAATGCTTTGTGGACGCAACATCAATGCTCGTGTTGTTGTTATTGTTCTTGTTATTGTAGTTGTTGATGTTGTTTTTGGAATGTGTTTGTTGTTGTTGTTGTTGCGCGCATTGAATATGTGTTGTTTTTGTCACACTACTGTCAACGTCCTCATTCGCATAGTCGTACTGCTGCTGGAATTCCTCTTCTTCTTCACAGAATTTCTCAAAATTCTTTGGTATACTTTTCGATTTTGCGCGTCGCAATGTTGACGGTTCACAATAGCCCGAATCTTCTGAAAGATTTTCTGCTGAACTTTTGCCTGCACGTTGATATGCGATTATGCACCCAGCGCGCGCACCTTGCGTACAACTTGAATCCGTTAAATCTTCGGCTGATGGTTTTGATGTGGTTAAAATACTATTGCCCGAAGAGCTACCAGAGCTCGTGCTTGACTCAGAATCGGAGCGCACCTCACCCACAGTCACTTCCAACAAATTTGTTTTATTTGCGCCAAACAATACACGTTGCTCATCATCGAAGTCGAGCTTATCCAAATCAAAGTATGTCTGATGCAAACGTCCATCGGATGATTCAAAACGTTTCAATAACGAACTTTGTGAACCGCGTCGACTATTATTGCCCGAATTGCTACCGCTGCGCACACCTTCTTCACCATTTAAAGCGCACGCGCTACGCGCGCCATCAAAACTAAGTAGCGATGGTGAGGAATTACCCAAACTGGACATACTCGCATGTTGTTCCTGTAGCGTTAGCTGACGTTCCAATGACTCGAATTGTATGAGTGAAGAAGAGCGACTCAACGAATGATATGAAATGCTATCCGAATCGGAGAATTCATCAAAGCGTCGACTGCCGGTGCTATTGCGCTGCTGCTGCTGTTGCTGTTGCTGTTGTTGCGGCGGTAACGGCTGTGGCTGCTGACCCCAACTGTCGCGCGTACAAGCCTCGTAAGCGAGAAAGCGTTCCAAACTATTGCTATTTGCTTCATTATAATCGAAGGGACGTTGTGTGCGCCGCAACAGCACCGTATCATCATAGCTGCCCGGTTGTATTGTGTGCTGTGATGCTGGCTGTTGTGTGACAGCATGCGCTAACTGACCGCCAATAATAAACTCGTCACAACGGCGCGCGCGCTTTGCTGGACAAGCGAAATCGCGCTCTGATATCGAATCGGGATCTGTAAGTGAGAGAGAGAGTGTGGATTAAGTGTGTGAGATTTGCTTGAAATGAGTGCGCCATAAAATACCTTTGCTTATTTCGATTCTTATGACAGAGCCGGTTTCCGATTCTGTCGAACTCCAGAAATGTTCTCTGCTTTGCTCATATTGATTCCAACTATTTTGCGCATGCTCCTCATCCTCTGACGTTTCTTCGAGTATGGGTTCCAACATTTGACGCGAACTGGACAAGTAAATGGCATCTGTAAAGGGGAAGAGTAGTGAAAGTTTAGTGGCTGTAAAGTAACGCTAAATCTAGGGAGTTCAACCTAAGCTTTGTCCACGCCATTTGCGCATTGTGTCGCCGCCTACTTCAACTTTAAATTAAGCTACTACACAAACTTCCACTCAACAATTTGCTAAAAAATGCTAAACCGTTTCTAAACACGCCCAACATGCAACTAATCAAGTAGACCTTTGAAGCAAGCGCAACGCTTCAGTGGTGGCTCCATCAACTTAGCTGCTGTGTGTGTGCAGTACGTTCACGACGATTGCGCTGGCTGACACTGCAGCTGTCTCTCACATTTAATGTGTGGCGTTGTTTGTGTGCGCGGATCAAGGGAACGACGACAAGGCTGTTTTGAGACGAAACACTCCACAGAGTCCACAAAGTCAGTTTGTTTTGGGGCGCAAGCGACATTGATGAGTAGGCAGACCAAACGTCTGTTGAGCTAAAAAACAAAAAACAAAAAATAGCACACAAAGAACCAAAACAGTTCCAGTAGAGTTTATAGAGCTCTATAGCGCCGGCAAAAGACAAGACAATTATCCAACGCCAATATCTTCATGGGCCACAATGTGGATTTGTCTGTTTTGCTGTCTCATGAATTTTCCCTTTTAGATGCAGTCGTACCAAAGCAAACAAAAATATATTTCCCATTCTTTATGTGATTCATTCATGCTCACGTTTCTTCTTTTGTGCTGACGTTGCCATGGTACAGCCCGCCCACCCTAGCTGTCTTGACTCGTAACGTCGTGTTTTGTCTTTCATCGCCCATCGCCAGAGACACAATCGTCGTTTAATAATAAATTTATTAATTAAGTACAGATAAAAGCTGCAGCGGGAGCGTAGTTAAGTTTGACTTGCTTGTTTTTGTTGTTGCCTTTTTTCATGTGCAATGACGCGCCCCAAAGGGCTGGTGGCACATAAACAAAGATCTTCAATTTATGTTTGTTTAGCGCGTTGTCCTATGATGACCGCCTGGCTCAACTTTGGCATGTGAAATATTTTCTTTTACACTTGACGAGACGATCACTAGCGGACCGAGGAGACGCTGCGAAGACACAAAGTTATAAATTGCAATGGAGCTGTCGTCGCGCTTGAACTCGTATTGAACCGTTCATTCACTTGTGGCCAATAGAAAACAAACTCTTCCTTACACTTGAAGAAGGGATGGTTAGTCGGCATAACCGCAAGGATTAGACCCAACAATATGATGCTTCATAGCAACACAGAATTGACGAGAAGAGTTCCAGATTTGGAACGAGCTGGGAAGTACTCTCCCAAAACCATATCTAGAAAACTGCCTGTATTGACAGTCTAAGTCCGCATACAAACTTCGAAGGTTTGCTTTGGTCCGACTTTCATCAGTTGAAGTGTCTATAATTTGGATTCCACAGAGGTGCCAGTAAGGTTGTTTAACGGATTACTAAAAAAAAGCTAACCCAAAAGCTTGATAGGAAGAGCTCACCTAAACCACAACCTGGTTCAAGAGCGTGACGAAAGAAATGTCTGTTACCTCATTGGGCCTGTTTTCAGACTCCTTAAGTGTTCCGCAATTCGACCTACCTACCTACTTAACTCTCGAGATTCAGGGTTTCAGAAAATTGATAAGGATAAGCTCACCTACTGAACCCCTTCGAGGGGTTAAACAAATCGTTCCTACAGCGATTGAGCTTGAAATGCCCAGATCTGAAATACTTCCAAAGCTTCTGAGGGTCTTTTGCTATTACAACAACAATTGCAAGACACCCTTCTGACTTCAGCCTGGCACAGTTACTAGTGAGTCCCAGGTCACTTGAAATTTATTTGCCCCGTCTTTGGTTGTAAAGAAAGGCAGAGAAGTGTCGTTCCTTTAACCCCATTAACTTAGTCCAGAGTCCAGAAAAGGAACAAGAAGTGAGGTAAGAAGCCGGCATTGCGGGTGAAATCAAACGATTTTTTAGAATACTAAAATAGGCTCTTACGTCATTATTGTGTAGTTCAGATTTTCAGCAACTAACTCAACTCAAGTCTAGACCAATTCTAGAAACAAATATTTTCGAAACTACCCACTGAAGCAGAGCACAATATATATATGTATATCATTGTCTTAGCTTTGAGGGCGTAATTTATTTATTCTATATAGAACTGTGAGGGTGCAGAGCACTGGGGGCTCTGAGGTAGAAGCGCGGGATGGCCTACCCATTTTCGCTTGGAAAACCCCCATTTGGGTTATGCAGAAATAAACTATATCTTCAGAATATTTCATAAGCTGGTTGCGAATTATAAAAATGTGCGCAAATGAAATAAACGAAAAAAATTGCTTAAGTCGCTTAAACTATCATGTTCTCTTGAACTCAATTAAATTTCTTATTGTTTTTTTATTCACAAGTCGATAAGAGCTTACGAAAAAAAAATCGACAAAAACGCTATCCACAACTTGAAGAATCTTAATCAGTTTGTGCTCAGTTTTTCATCACTAAATCTTTATCCTAATTTGGAAAATTACTCATTTGAGTCCTTTCTTCTCTTCTCAACTTTGCTTTATACATATCTAGCACAACAACAACAATACTTTTACACTCACCTTGCTGATCGAAAGCGGGCATATTCCATATCGTCGGCGTACCAATCACACCTGCCAAATCTAAATGTTCCATTTTGTTGTTGTGTCAATTCTCATTTAACTATCGCTTAGCATGTGACTATTTACAATTTCTTACTGCTTTTGTAAGCTTTCCTTATGCAATCCCTGCATATCAGGCATCCACTTTCTCTTTTTTTTAAATCAATTTAAGCGCGTTTTCACTGGGATTATCTTCTTTCAATTTTGCAGTTTTTTTTATCTTTATTTGGCCTTCGATTTTCTTGCTCACTTAACGTCTTATGACTTTAGCAATTTTTCTTAGATTAAAATGGCAAGTTCGCATCCACAGCTCGTATTAGTCTTTAAGAAGTCGTTTTTGTTTATTTTTTTTGTTTTTGTTGCTGCTGCTTCTTTACTTATATTTAAGTATATACTACTGCTATTTTACATACATCAACAAGCGTTCAGCGTTCGTACAGAATTTATTAAATTTTCGATAAGCGAAAATGATATCTGAAAAGATAAGAAAATATTTAAATGCATATAAGTAAGCGATCTATATAGAATGATTAAGTCGTTTTTGCATATTTTCTTGTTTTGTTTAAATTTTACTGACTAAGAAATAGAATTATTGCATGTGCATATTAGTATGAGACTGGCTCTCTGGATGTGAGTGGCAAAATGTATATCGATTTTAACTGGATATCGATTTTTTTAATTTCTAAATCGATTTTTAGTTGGTTATCGATTTTTTCACGAAATATATTTTTTCCTAGATATCGATTTTTTTTAACTATAAATCGATTTTTTTAAACTACATATAGATTTTTTTTAAACCATACATACATCGATTTTTTAACGAAATCGATTTTTTGTAAACTATAAATCGATTTTTACTGGTTATCGAGTTTTTAACTGGATATCGATTTTTTAACATATCTATTTTTTTAAACTATAAATAAATTTTTAGTTGGTTATAGATTTTTTCCTAGATATCGATTTTTTTTAACTATAAATAGATTTTTTTAAACTACATATAGATTTTTTTAAACCATACATACATCGATTTTTTAACGAAATCGATTTTTTGTAAACTATAAATCGATTTTTACTGGTTATCGAGTTTTTAACTGGTTATCAATTTTTTTAAACTACATATAGATTTTTTTATCTGGATATCGATCTTTTTAAACTACATATCGATTTTTTTAAACCATACATACATCGATTTTTTAACGACATCGATTTTTTTTTTAGCTGGATATTGATTTTTGTAAACTATGTACATACTATAGATTTTTTAATGGTTAGGTATCTAATAATTATTAAGTATTAATCGATTATTAAGTTTTTATCGATTTTTTACTGGTTATCGATTTTTTAACTGGATATCGATTTATTTAAACCATACATATGTATATCGACTGGTTCTCGATTTTTTAAAATTAAATATCGATTTCTTTTAAATATTCATGTATAAATTTTTTGTCGATTAATCGATTTTTAACTGGTTATCGAATTTTTAACTAAATATCGATTTTTTAAATATAATTTTTTGTAAAGTTTTTTATACATCTTGCTCCTTTTTTTTGTAAGCACAACCACGCTCTCCACAGGTGTGTGGGAGTCCGAAAGGTAACGATTTTTCAAATCCCTTCGAATTTTCAGGTCATCCCATAGGGCTATTTTTGAATCAAAATTTACCACGTATAGCGCTAAAACTCCCAAATTTTTTTGTTTTTCAAAAATCCTATCTCATATTCAATATCATATTTTTAAAACAATCCCTAGGTCAAATTCAATATACTTTCAGCTAAGCCAGCATGAAATACAAAAAATTTTACCATTTTTTAAATAGTTTTTCACACCTTCAAATGTCCATAATTTATTCGAAATTTTTTATTAATCATTTCGATGCTAAAATTTTTTTAGCTCGCCCACAAAAATGTTTGAAATATGTAAAAGCTACAAAAAAAAAATAAGCTTGCTGAGAAAATTTTATTTCTGAAACAATAATTTTTGTCGCTAACTCCGAACCGACAAGTTCACATTTGTTTTAGTAGGAAATTTCAAATTTTGAAACTAAAATTTATTTTGTTTTTTATTCATAATTAACGAATTATGAAAGAAAAAAAATCAGCTATGTATTTACTAGGTATATAGGCACTTGTATATTGCTAGAGCTTGTGTACATATATTTTTATTTTGGGAACAAGTGAGCACAAAAAGAACAAAGTGATGTTCTTGCAAGATTTATTTTTGGACATGTTTAGCCATTAAAAAAAAATACAATGTTATAAATAGACGTAAAAGAAGTTGTTTTACAATTAGAAAGGTATTTAAAACAGCTTTCGAAAATATACACTGCAAAAATTTTTATTACACGGACACTTTTTTTTTTTGAGAAAAATAAAATTTTAAACTTACAGAACTCTTCACAGTGTCTAAAAAAATTGTTTAGAAAGATCTGTTAAATATTTATGATATGCTAAAAACTAAAAATTGCATTCTTTTCTTTTTGTTAAAATTTTTATTTTATTTTGTTTTTTTTGTTGTTTTTTTTTCATCCATCCATCATATGTTATGGACCCAGTATTCGCTGCAGATATTAAGTTGTTATTATTCTTCATAAATTTTTTGTATGACCTTTTAAGCCGACGATTTCTACTCTGTGACACCTAACACTTTTTTTTAATGTCCATTTACAAATAATGTCTATTTTAATACAACATTCTGCATGATTAATGAGTAGTTTTTATAGGCTTTGTGGTCACTTAATCAAAGAAAAACAAAAACAAACAAAAAGCTGTAGGTAAATAATAAAAAAATAATCCAAACAAATATTAAAAGCAAAACCAAAAAAAAATTAATAACAAAAGCGTTTTATTTACTTTAAACATTTATCATCATTTGTGGTTTAACATTTTGTTATCAGCACTGATTGAACTCAAGTAAACATGGGAAGAAATATATTAATTTAAAAATGTTTACAAATTCAATAAATATTTTAGCAACAAAGTAATGCAATACAGCGTACATAATTTTGTAAACATTTTTAGTTTTAATTCAAAGTTTGTTTCTTTTTTTTAATTTTTTTTGTTTAATTTAAATTTTTATAAAATTTTTTTTTTTATTTCTTTTTTAAATTTTTTTTTTAATTTTTTTTTTCATACATTATTTCTTTTGTTAAACTTAATATTTGGCATTTCAACAATACTCGATTTCGCAAAACTTTTCGTTTTTTTTTTTTCCTTTTTTTTTTCTTTAAAATTTGTTTTGTGCACAATATTTCTTTTGTTTAGCTTAATATTTGCAATTTCGACAATATCTACTCGATTTCGCAAAACTTTTCGGATTTTTTTTTTTATTTATCCAAATATAGCGTTTTTCGTTCGTTTACACAAACAAAAAAAAAGTAAATAAAAGCAAAACAAAACAATAGCGATTCAGCGCTTCCCGTCCATTTCGCGCAACTTTCGTTGTGAACAATCGTTTGGATACTATTTGAAAAAATTAAATTTAATATTCCAATTAAGTAGAATTTACAAATGTTTCTATATAGTCAGTATATCTAGCACCCGGAAGACGTCAAAAAAATTATAAGAAAATCTATGCAAAATTTAGAGATAAACTATTGTGATTTTTCAAAATTTCAAAAAAATTCCTAAATTATTTGCCCATCAGCAAATATCCGGCCTAAACTCATAAACATCATGTGCCGCCTGCTTTTCAGAGGTCAGGTGGGGAAGCACACTAGAAAGTGCTGCCCAATGAACGCCACTTAGTATATACTAGGTGCAAGCATCTGGTTATTTCGATTTATTAATTACCAATGCTGAATCTTTTTTTGTTGTATATTTTCGTTTGAGCATGACGCATAACCGCAAGTATAGCACGAGGGAAACTTTTCCTCATTCGCTGGCCTTTCGTTAGCTATCAATGTACTCGTACTTAAAGATCTGTAAAGCGAATATTATTTTGAAGTGTCGGTCTTTGTTTTAGTTTTTCATTGGCGTGCATGCCGCTGCGAATGTTTGGTTTTGATTTTATTTCAATTTTTTTTTTTTTGGGTTCCAATTGTTTGTTCAGCTACTATTTTCATTGTGGCTGTTTTTTTGCTTTGATAAAGTCACGTTAATTTATAGTTTATTATTGTTTTGTTGTTCTTTGGGTTTTTGAAGTGTATATGGGTTTTAAATTTGATATATTAAGGATTATACAAATCTTAGAAGTTTGAGCAAAAGGCACGCAGAAGAATATATCGTGCTGTATTTGATCGCTTTTTCAACTCAATTTGATAAACTTGGAGTAATTAAAAAAAAAGGAGAGCCAAACCGCTATGGCAATAGCACATGAGGTTTTAAGATTTCATTTACTTAAGAAATAAAAAATAAAATTAATTTAAAAAAAAAAAGAAATTAAAAAAAATTAAAATTAAAAAAACTAATTTTAAAAAAATTAAAAAAAAATTCATTACAAAAAAGACATTTCTTAAAAACTATTTTTTTTTAACACTTGGCCTTTTAAGTGTTTTCTAAATTTGAAATTACATTTTTGTAAAAAAAAAATTTTTTCAGTGTAATACAAAATTTTTTCAGTGTATGTATATTTTCGAAAACAGTTTTAAATAACTCACAAATGGTGCAAAAACTTTTAAAATTGGTTGACCCGTACGTAGTAATCACAACTTAAAAGTACATATTACCGTCATTTTTTAGAAATGAATTTACACCTAAGTCTGTTTTTACACGGTAGATTGGTTCCAGAAGAAGCCGTGTAGAAAAAATTAAAAAAAAATTTTTTTTTAAATATATAGACATCATTTTAGTTTTTGGATATATTAAAATATATATATAAAACATACTTTTCTAAAACAAAATTTTTCTAAACATTTTTCTAAGTTTAAAACTAACTTTTTGTAAAAAAAATTTTTCCAGTGTAATGCAAAATTTTTGCAGTGTATATTTTCGAAAACTGATTGAAATACCTTACTAATGGTGCAAAGATTTTTGAAATCGGTATAGCCGCTCCGTATTAATTACAGCTTAAATTTACCTACTACCGTCGTTTTTCAGATATTTCAATACCTTGCCACGCCCACAATTGCGGATTCTAAAAATAAGGTTATGTTTATTTGGGTAAAATGTAGCTGTATGCATAATTTCGTAAAAATCTGAGGAGTCCAGGTTCAATGCATTTGGTTTTCACTCTCTAAAAACTCGCCAGAGCTCGCATCGCTTTTATCATATATTTTAAGGTATAAGTCAGCTCTAATAAGATCTCTGATAAGTCCTTGAGGGTCAAACCAATTTACTTTAAAATACAGAAAATATCCAAAAAATACATAGGGCTATTTGTATCAATAAACGTGCCATAGAGAGGAGTTCATTTTCAGAAAATGGGCTGAAGATAGTTGGTGGAGCCAAAAATAGCGCACAACTTAAAAAGAAATATTATTCTTGGAATTAACCTCATTTATAGTCGTGCATACTTAAAAAAAAATTTACCCATTTTATAGAAACCTACTGTAGTTATTTAAAGGAAAAAAACTTATCAATTATCGATAAGTCTCTTTCCAGCGAAAGCATTTACCAAGAATTTAAAGTAGCTACATTTGTAGCCTTTAAGCGAAAAAAAATAAACACTGATAAGATTTCTAGAGTAAATAAACATTAAAATAATTAAAAAACTAATTGATGAAAACATTTTAGACTTATTAAAAATACCAAAACTAAACGAGTAAGCAAGCACTTCAAATAATGGCTTACTTTTTAACTGCAATGCTAGAATATTAATTTTTTTTTAATTTCAGAAAACATTTATGAAAACACAGAATCATCTAATGTTAAGATTTAAACCTCTAAGAACATAGCTTGATTAACTGGAAAATTCTTGTGCAAACTTTCTATGAAAATTGCATGTGATTTATTTATGTAAATGCGAAATTAAGTTAGCAAAGATCATGTGAGCGAGTCGGATTAAGGTTAATGATCCCACAACGCACAAGACCACAGAACAGAGGAGCACAATATATCAAATGAAAAAAAAAAAATTAATCGCTGATGAATCGAAGAAAGTTACGCAAAAAAATAAAGGTGGAATCAGCTGAGTAAAAATACAAAGATTATAATGAAAGTCATGCGTCACCGAATAAATTCACAAACAAACAATAAAAATGGCGCAACTATGGCGAAAGCGGTAAATTTAAAAGAAAAACAAAAATTAATACAACATTGCGAAAAAATAATGCAAATGCAAGCAAAACAAAAAAATGCTCCAAAAAAAGTATAACAAGCAAAATAAGACAACGGAAATTGAAAACGAACGAAAGCGCATGAAGCAGAATGTAAAAGTTCAAAAAACTATAAAAATCTACATTCCACTAAACAAATTTAAGAACAAGCATAAAGCGTGATAAAAAGTAGCGCAAACTAAACAAAAGCTCATTCACAAAAATTTATTTGATTGTGGGTAAAAAGAAAAAAATGTTGCTAAAGAAAAAAAATTTTTTTTTTAAATTTATTTTTAGTTGAAATTCTGATGTTTTTAGTAGCGCTTGATGTGTGTATGCATACTTGACCACATTGCCCCTTTGCGCATTTTGTATGTGTAATTTCAAAAATTTTCAAATACGAAAATAAATTTTTGTTTAAAAAAAGAAATTTTCTGAAAGTAAATGCAGCGCACAAATTTGTATATAAAGCAACGTATGTATGTATTTATGTAAAGCTAGAGCGACGCAGGTGAGTTGGAGCACAAAGCAAAAATGTTGAAAATATTTTAACGAAAAAAGTGGCAATGGAATATTTTGTGAAATTGAAAATATATGAAAGAACTAATAGCAACAACAAGTATTTCAAAGGCACGTGAAAGCAAAAATTTTGTGTATTAGTTTTGGATATACTATTTTATATAGGCCGTTGTTTTTATACGTAATTTTCGTTGTTGGCCTAAAAAAAGTTTTTAAATGAAAAGCAACAAAATATTAATCAAGCAGAAAAAATTATAAAGGCTTAAAATTTTGGCTGCTATCAGGAAAGCGACAAATTCAAATTAGATTGTCAAAGGAAATTTCAAGTTTTAAAAAAAAAATTATTTCTGATATTTTATTCACAAGTCGCTAAGTGCTTGCGAAAAAAAAATCATACTTTTTACCGAACCTCACTTTTACCAATTTTAATAGCCAAAAATTTTGAGAAAATATTTATTTATAAACATTGTAAAATTGTGGCCCTTTCGCACAAGCGACAAGATCAAATTTTGTATTCAAAGGAAATTTCAAATTTAAAAAAAATTGTATTCTTGATATTTTATTTACAAGTCGCTAAGTGCTCGCGAAAAAAAAATCGGACTTTTATCAACAGTTTTAATTGTTTAAGCACTTGTCGCTATCGACGAGTTCACATTTATATTC
Organism: Sphenella marginata; assembly: GCA_951509765.1. Lineage (NCBI taxonomy): Eukaryota > Metazoa > Arthropoda > Insecta > Diptera > Tephritidae > Sphenella > Sphenella marginata. The sequence goes on along the minus strand of OX608080.1, from coordinate 97,860,820 downwards.
AAAGGAAATTTCAAATTTTCGAAAAAAAAAAATTAATATTATTATTCATAAGTCGCTAAGTGTTTGCGAAAAAAAAATCGGACTTTTTCTTGGCAGATTTTTTTGGAAAATATTTCTTGAAAATTTGGTCGCTATCGACTAGTCACACATTGACATATTTGATTTTGAAAGGAAATTTTCCAATTTTCGAAAAAGAAGTTTAATTTTGTTATTTTATTCATAAGTCGCTAAGTGCTTGACAAAAAAAATTGGACTTTTTGTTGGCAGATTTTTTTGGAAAATATTTCTTGAAAATTTGGTCGCTATCGACGAGTCCACATTTGATTTCGAAAGGAATATTTCAAATTTTCGAAAAAGAAGTTTAATTTTGTTATTTTATTCACAAGTCGCTAAGTGCTTGGCAAGAAAAATATGCAAAACCAACAGTTTGATTATTTTTTGTTAGACAAAATTATTTAAAAAATATTTAAAATAAATTTGGTCGCTTTCACGCAAGCGACAAGTTCGAATTTGATTGCCAGAAGATATTAAATTTTTTTTTTTTTTAATTTCAAGTTATTATTTTATACACAAGTCGCTAAGTGCTTGATGAAAAAAATGGACTTTTATCAACAGCTTGATTTGATTAAGCCTACTTGTAGGTACTTTTGGTAGGCAAAATTTCTATGGAAAGAATTTTTTTATCAAAAATTTATGTATCAAAAATTCGTTTCTATCATTAATATTCGAAAGTAAAGTAGCTTTCTCGAAAATCGAAAATAAAATAGCTGTGTAAGTTTCTTATACCATTTACTGTGGTATATAGCAGCTTACACAAAAAAGATGCTAGTATTCTTTCTATTTTTGCTCTATCAAACTATTAAGATTTCGCCCATTCACCTGAATCACCTGCATTCGCACATCTTGTTTATTTCCGTGCACCCAAAGCAGTGGCAGTCAAAAATGTAGGACGCCTTTTAAAAATCGGAAAAAACACGCTACTCGTTCATGTGAGCTATAAACTTTGTAAGCTAGTGGCCGAAAGTATTTTTGAATGTCGAAAATCGAGCGGCAGATGCCCCATTACCGATTGGCCGCATGTTTTCTAGCAAAGAACCGTATAAGCTATTACCTTTTTTTATTTTTGTTGTGCAATTTTTGTTGTTGTTTAGTTTTTTGCATTTTTTTGTTTACTGCTTCCTTACTTCTTTGCTTTTAATGAACGTACTTAAATATGTATTGCCATGAATATTTTCACAATATCAAATCAAATCAAATACATAGTCGTGGGGCAAACGAAATTAAAAGTTTGATTTGTTGCATCAATTAAATGGGCGTTGCTTCCTTCACTTCAAAACCAAATGTTTCATATTATTGTGTACCTACTCGTTGTTGTTGCTTTTGCGGTTATTCATTGAGTTATTTGCAATGCTGTGCTACGCTCTTCGCAGCCGGTCAATGACTCTTGATACTATTTTCGAAAATTATGTTGAATCAAGTGCGACAATTTTGCAAAACTTATGAGGAGAGAGCAAGGGTAAGGATGGAAGTAGAAAATGTTGAATGTAGGGCAATAAATGCTGCTAATGTTTTATTGTGAAATTTGCAACATTATTAAAAATTATTTTCGAATGTCATGAATTTTAATGAAAATTGTGGGTATGGCTCATAACAATAAAAGAAAAATAATTATTTAACATTTTTTCGAAATTCGAAATATTTCCGAAGAAACATATTTTCGAAGCTCAATAGGTTTTCCGAATTTCCTCGTGAGTGGTGAAATCGATTTGGTTCATTTTTGAATAAAAAAAATTGCAGTTTGAAAGCTGATGCTATATACATATATTTCAAAAATAGGCGAAATCGCGCTGATCAATCTCGAGTTATAACTTTGAAAATAATTCCAGTTTCGAAAAACTGGCCTAAATGTATATTAATGTTGTTGTGAAAGTGAAACAGCAAACTAGTCAGGAAGCATACTAGTATATAACTAGTATTTCCTGACTGATATTGAACTAGTCCAAAAAGTTATTATGTTTGCACCAAGTATTTTTTCATATAATAATTTTCGCTTACCAAAATTGAACTAAAATTGGTTTTACCCATTTTAAACTGGTTTAAAACTCACACTAGTTTCGGAGTAGTTTGGAAAGGAATGAAATAGCTTGGTTTCGGAATAGCTTGGATGTGTCCATAAAAAAATTAAAATCGTTGACACCCTGTTAAAATAGTTATTCGTTCTATTCTATAATTTCTTTGCTCAATGTTCGATTTTAATCTTTGAAAGGCATTGATACATTTTCCATAGATACTATTATTCTAGCACGTCAAACTTCAGTTTTTATTATTGTTTTACTTTAAAAGACACCCTGTGTTGAAGAAAGATTTCCTGAAAATAAAGAAACACATGGTCTTTTTGCTCCATATTATCTAATTAAATTAATAAGTGACGCTGATAATGATACACAAATATTATTTAAAGTTATATTTACTTTTCAACACAGGGTGTAAGTTTTAAATAAATGTGTATAAAAGCTAAAGCTGATATGACAAGTAAATGGCTTACATTACACCTTGATAGCAAAGTTCAAATAGAAAAGTTATAAGGAAAAAACAAATTTTTACAGGGTGTTACAAAACAAACATTTTCCATTTTATGAATATACAAGTGTCAGTTTTTTTACTTCGATAATGATTCAAAGATGATATTAAGGTCTGAATTTACTTTTTTCCTGATTTTTTTTTTTCAACACAGTGTGTAGGTTTTAAATAAATTTGCATAAAAGCTAAAGTTGATATGACAGGTTAATGGATTACAAAGATGACATTTGACATAGTTATGCACCTTTACAACAATACAACGCTCATTGATATTAAAGGTCAAATAGAAAAAATATAAGAAAAAAATGAAGGTCAAATTACAGGGTGTTACAAAACAAAAAATTTATATTTTATGAATATACAAGTGTCATGATATTAAGGTTTGAATTTACTTGTTTCTTTATTATTTTTCTACACAGGGTGTAGGTTTTTAATAAATTTGCATAAAAGCTAAAGCTGATATAATAGGTTAATGGCTTACATAGATGACATGTGACATAGTTTGACACCTTTACACAAATAACGCTCATTGATCTCAAAGGTCAAATCAAAAAGTTATAAGGAAAAAACAAACTTTCACAAGGTGTAAAAAAAAATTTTTTCTCTTTTATGAAATCTGAAACGGGTTAGCGTTTGAATCAGTGGTGAGTATTTTCAGCACTTTTTGGTGATAAATTTGTGTGTGGAACTCTTCTTCTTCTTATGCAAACATCGGAACAAAGTTATAACATTTCAGGTTCATTTTCCGCCTTGCGATATGCTACACTTTTTTCGCTATCAAATTTTGGTTGCATACTTTAGGGCGGTAAAATCCATTTTTTATTCAATTCCAACAATCAGCAAAAAGAAGCTCGAATTTGTTATTTTGTGAAAGAGAGTAGAATGAAGTATTAAACTGTTCCACAAACTTGAGAGTTTGGCTAAAGTTGTAACACTTTTTCTTTGGCATGAAAAGAATATTTAAATGTATCTTACACACCTGTTGCTGTTGCAAAATTTTTCGTTGCTCTGTAATTCTTCAAAGGTTTTTCAATTTCGTTTAACTCAAACGTCTTGACGGTTAACAATTTTTACAGAAGTCACAGTCGTTGCAAATAAATTGCGCTTTCGGAAACATTTAACACGCATTAAAACTAAGTTCTTCGAATTTTTAATTTTTGTTTTGTTTTATATCACAACACACTCGGTAGATATTTCGTCGGAAATCTGAGCGCAAAACAATAACAGATAAACAGAGTATTTCGTTGAAAAAATAATGGAAGCTAAAACAAAAATCCCGGGCACAAAAAAAATCGCGCGCTTACAAATGGTTTGAGAAAGCGCTAATTTCTTTCGTTGAACAATTGTTGCATTAACGTTTCGCGAGTAAAAAGAAACAAACAAACAAGCGAACACTTTACTCGACGATGCGCTGCGCTGCTTTGCTCTACTCGGAGAGAATTCGCACTTTTGAAAATGTGTTAATTTTTGTTTTTTTTTTGGTAAGTAAATACAACAATAACAAATAATCAGCTGACGGGCGTGTTTGACTTTCGTTTATTAATTATCTACATATATTTTATTTATTATCTAGTCGTTGTAGAAATTTTATTTCTACATTTCAAATTTTGATCGTAAAAATTCAAAAGCAAAACCACCCACACGACACGTTGAGGTGATTTTGTGTACTGAACATGCGAGAGGTAGGGTATAATAATGTTGGTTCATCAGACACAGTTTAAGACATATCAGTAGTGACGAAGTGGGCAACTAAAAAAATAACAAAAAAAAAACCACATAAATTCAAATGTCATTTAGTATGTCGGTATGTAGCCACTTGCAGATAAAAGTGACTTTGACTCATAAAAGTAAAATGATTGAAGCGGCGAGGAGAGAGAGAGAGAGAGAGGAGTGTGTAGAAAATTGTAAGCAACAGGAAATACAGCGACGAAATTCATTGGCAGAACAGAGCATCAAATTCGCTATGAGAAAACTGAAAACAAAAAAAAAAAAACAACAAAGCATTGACAACAATTTGTGCACAACAAAAGAAAATTTAATAATACTAAGAGCACTTTAAGTAAACTTGAAAGATGGTACATACATATGTACATACATACATATATATGTACATATACTGTACGAATGGGCGAGGGTAACAACATCAAATGTTCGATTTGTTGGCGGCGCTTGAACTGAAAATACTGGAAAAATATTTTGAAAACCCTTTAAAGCTGAACTGTTTTTCTTTAATTTCAGCATAATCAAGAATAACTGCAGTACCAACGTCAAAAATAAATTCGCACGAAATTAAGAACACTGAAGATGGCGGCAGGCCGAAACCGATTTCGTATATAACCAAATTTGATCAGAAAATTCGTTCCATCTTTCATAGCTATCAATTCTCCTCGGATTTCTTTGTAAACCAAACTAATATTGAGAAAGATTGATTGAAAGAAGAATCCTATATCAGCCTTTTTTTCTAAAAAAAAAAAAATCGGTAACAATAAAAAAAATCGTCCTACATTAGAATTATTTTTGAGAAAATAAATGGTTGCTTAAAACGCGTTTAAATTAAAATCTTTACTTAACATAAAAAGGCATTTAAAATGTTGGTCACTCATAGTCATATTAAACAAAGATTTTAGCTAAAATGAAATGTAACAGGGACCCCTGAAAAAATAAATAAATTTGATTGGTGGTATGAAGAAATTGTTTATGCTTTGTTAAGTCACCCTGTGTCAACTATTTTATTCACAAGCCATATCCTAGCTGTGGTAATAAGCGAAAAAAGCCAAACTCAATTTTGGAATAAGCAATGTCACAAACACAACCATAGACACACACCTTCATTTTAAAATGTTTAAAAATTGATTTCGTCATTTTAAAATTTAAAAAATTAAAATGTATTTTAGGTTGACTATGAAAACATGAAATAATATTTATTTTAGTATCATGTTTAAGTAAATAAAACTCTATTTTAATTTGTCTCTGACTGCGGGTTGATAAATTCTTAGCTGAGATAGAGGATTTTTGAAAAAAATTTATTCTGAAGAAAATGTATTCTTTGACTGCATTCTAAGAGCGGGTGGTGTTGAAATTTATAAGCTCCAAATAACACAAAATTTGTGAGCAATAACGTGAGAGAAGGATATATGTATAGGCTTACACAATGTATTGATATCGAGACCAATTATATGATAAATGACTCATGTTTTGCCAACCAAGGACACATCTTTTACCATACCAAGGACTTCACACTAACAGTCTAACACTAAATAAGAAGATTTAGAATATATATTTCTTAAATTCATTTCGAATATTTTTTCTTCACCAACTAAACGAACTTTTGTTAGTCTCCGATTATATGACCACATGCGAGTATTAAATATTTAAAATTGTTCGCTCTCAGTGCGCGCATGCAAAGGAATGCGTGTGACACACCTACATACACAAAATTGTCTAAAATGTTTAGTTAAAATTTTAAGCATTAAAATCACAAACAAAAATAAAAGCGCAGGAACCAATCTTCATTAACACAACGCACACACTGTTGGAGTAGAAAGTAGTTAAGTACCTTTTCACGTCACCAGGTCGTATGAGTAACATTTCGATAATTTTTTTTTTTCATCTTACACTTTTGAAATTTTTATTTTGTATCATTTAACACTTGATCGAGCAACTAATCGCCTATAAAAAATAACAACAAATCAATTGAAAAAGGTGGCGCTAGTATCGGCGCTAATATAATCTTTCAACGTAAACACATGCCCTTATATTTGTAGTATACATATATGTATTTAGAATCAAAGCTAGGTATTACCGCAATACAAACACGATCACTTTCACGCCTTTGGTTATCGTCACATTTGAGCGGTGAATTATTGTTGCGCATTCAGTGAGTCGCAAAACGCGTCTGGCGCATAATCACTCACCCAGTAAAGCAGTTCACTTGTTTGTTAGCTAATTTGTGTTAATTGTTGTTGTTGTACTTGTTTCTTTTTTTTTGTACTTCTGTTCTTTACCCATAACTGTTATTCAATTTATTTATTTTGTTGTTTTTCCATTGTTTAATTGAGCGTTAGTAAACTTAGTTGTTATCAAGAAATATTTTTTGTCGTTTATTTTTCACTTTACTTCAATGCAATTTAGGTTCTGAGTGGCTAGGAATGAGTAAAAATGTTAGTGATGATAAACAAGCATAACAAAAACAAAAAAAAAAACATTAAAAAATAACCAAATGATTCTAAAATAAATATTATTTCATGTCTAGCATAGTCAATTTAAAATACATTTTATATCTAAAACCGAGTTTTAATTTCAAAACGACGAAAATGTTATTTCAACATTTTAAAATCACGGTTTGTGTCTTTGGTTGTGCTTGTGACATTGCTTACACCAAACTTGAGTTAGGCTTTTTTTCGCTTATTGCCACAGCTATGCTATGGTTTGTGTATAAAATAGTTGACACAGGGTGACCTTGCAAAACACAAACAATTTCTTCATACCACAAACTAACAAAAAATTTTTTTTCATGAGTGGCCACTGTTACATTTCATTTTAACTGTACTTGCTTTTTATTTTATTTTATTTAATTCAATTTTACAAAAAAATTTATTCTGTTTTGTAATAACAACCAAAGTCTATTTTATTTTCAAAATTAAATTTTCTAACATTGGAAAAACGACCTAACTCGAAATGGCGCAATAGAAACCTTCAGTTGAATTAAAAGTCACATCAACACACCTCCTTTGATAAGATTTCGCTACCAACAAAGAGCATTTTGCAACAACGCCTTCAACTTTTTATCATTTGACTTCTACTTACTCATTTCTTTGTGTGTATACTTTATAAATATTTTTTGCTTAAACACACCGTAAAGCTGTTATCAGCTGAGAATATAAATTGTAGAAGGTCGTATAACACAAGCGAAGACGTGAAAAAGAGAGTGACGTATGCATACATCGACATACATAAATACAGACAAAAGTACGTTTGTAGCTGAAACGATCGTCAAATATGGAAACAAATTACAACAAGCTTGCTTTGTGCAGTGGTCGACAAGACGAGGGTTGGGGGCAGTTATTTGATTAGCAAAAATCGTGCAAAGGTGTGTTCTTTGAGTAACTACAAACAGGGTGTTATTGAAAAAGATTTGAGACCGAACATTCTTCAAAAATAATTCACGAAATATTTCTAGGTTTAATTTAAATGAAAATAGTTTCAACATAAACATTGGACATTGGGATGGTTTTGGAATTTTTTGGGACCGTTCCAGTATTATATCGAAATTATTCCTTGAACAGGTTTTCAGGTTTGTTTTTTTTTTTTTTTTCAGAGTAAGTTCGGGATTGTTTTTGAAACCACTTTGGGGTAGTTTTTGGAATTTTGAACCGAAAACGATTACATAATTACAACAAAATTGATACTGAGAATAATAAAGAAATACCGCGAAATGATGGAACTATAATCCCGAATTTATCACGAATTGGTAACGAAAAAAAATTCCTAATTGATCCCGAAAAATAACGCAAAATATTGCAAAAAAGGAATGAAAGAGTTTAGAAAGGGTTCCCTAAAAGGTATTGAGAACATCATGGGACAACAACCCCAATCCCGAAAAAAAATTCCTAATTGATCCCGAAAAATAACGCAAAATATTGCAAAAAGGAATGAAAAATTTTGAAAAAGTTCCCTAAAAGGTATTGAGCACATGATGGGACAACAATCCCGATCTTATGATAAAGTAGTCCCGAAACAAATTTCTAATTTATTACGAAAAAGACCCAAAAATATGAAAACTGGTAAAAAAAAATCGAGCGATATTAGCGCTTCTGACATTAATTTGCTTTTATAATGAGCATTAAAGTCATTGACATTAATTCGCAAAATAAGAGAAATAATGTCAACGACATTGGTTCCATTGACATTATGACACATCAACAAAAAATTCAAGCAAACTACTGTTTTTTTCTTTCTCAGTAAAAAATTACAAAAAAAAACTATGAAAGACAATCGTGAAATCTTCTTCACTGCAGACAAGTAAAAGTGCCAAAACTGAAAGTTTATTTTAATTTACATATATCTTGTAAGTTTTTAGTTTTCAAATTTTGTGAGCTAACAAAGCGACTTTATTGCACTGAAGGAATTTAAGGAGGAAACATTAATAAGAGTAGGAAAAAATAAAAAATGTACACAATAAAAACCACAACAACAAAATCATAAAATCACTTTTGCATTTTTTATGCAATCAACTTAATTTTAGCTTTAAAAAAGAACTAAATAATCAGGAAGTTTATAGCAAAAAATTTGCAATTATAAAATCTACTTTTGTTATAAAGCAAAAAAAAAAAAGCTGCAGAGCTCAGCAGTTGCAAGGCGCAGCATTTGCATTGAATAGCAAATGTGAGAAGAGTGTTATGGTGGTGGTAAATATATTTCATATTGGCGAAAGCACTTAAATAACAACAACAACAAAATTTATAACAAAAAAAGGTTTCTATATTTTTTGCGAAATATCTGTTGAGTGGCATTTACGAATGTTTGAAATGTATGAAAACGCAACAAAGTCACGTCACTCAAGTGCAACGTTGTGGCATAAATTTGCCGTGGAGGAGTTTAGTCTGATTTTTATTTTACGCCCACGACAAACGTCAAAACTCGTAAAAATATTATTGTACGTTTGATTTTTATAACTCTAGATATGTACATATACCAGCATGTTAAATTTCACTCTAAATGCACTGCATATCAAATCAGATATGCAAGTAGGTAGGCGCATGAAAAGACATGAATTATATGTACGAGTGATGTATGCCTTCAGGAAATGAGGCTAACTGGTAAATAAGTTTTAACGAGCCAGAAGGTGAAACGTGTTTTAACTTTCGTGATTTACAAATGCTTACAAACATACATACATACATACATAGATACAATAAGAATATACATATGAATATATTTTTAGAAGTTTTATGACCATTGGTGTGTGCACTGAATCAATCAGTTTGTAATTTGTTTGAAGAAAGATATATGTCAAAATTTTTTTTTTTATTTGAGAACTTGATTTAATAAAAATCTTTACTCAACTTAAAAAGACATTTAAATGTTGGTCAATCATGATCATACCAAACAAAGATTTTAGCTAAAAAGAAAAGAGATAGGATGAAAAAAATTAAGTTGGTTGGTTGTATAAAAAATTTTTGTTTTCCAAGATCACCCTTGGTTAACTATTTTATACCACAAACCATAGCATAGCTGTGGCAATAAGAGAAAAAAAAATAAAAAATAAAATAAAATTAATAATTAATAAAAATTATTAAGAAAACCCAAAAACAACAATAATTTTTCGCTGCAGAAAAAATTATTAATAGGTCTATAGCTCGTTTCGAACCAGGATACTTGAAATATAAAGACCAAAAACACAAGCTTGTTGTTTGTGTAAAATCTCAATAACAAAAAACCAAGAGCACATGGTTGGCAAACTGTGACACCAAAACAGACTTGCAAAAAATCCATCATGATACCAAATCTAAAACGTCAAATGGCGTTGTTGGTACATGAATTGGTAAAGAGTTGATTGAACAGGGCGTTTAGAAGGCAAAAAACCCAGCGTATTGTTAGCTTAATAGTTAGCAATGCGTGCCAAAATTTCTCTGATGAGTGAAGTTAGCAACTTCCGAAATGGATCTATAAGAAAAGCTATGGCGGTTGTCTCTAAAATTTTTCCTGTTCAACTCAACAAAAAACTTTTAATAATTAATAAAAATTATTAAGAAAACCCAAAAACAACAATAATTTTTCGCTGCAGAAAAAATTATTAATAGGTCTATAGCTCGTTTCGAACCAGGATACTTAAAATAAAATAAAATAAAATAAAATAAAATAAAATAAAATTAAATAAAATAAAATAAAAAAAAATAAAATAAAAAAAAAAATAAAATAAAACAAAATAAAATAAAATAAAATAAAATAAAAAAAAATAAAATTAAAAAAAAAATAAAATAGAACTGAAAAAAATAAAATAAAACAAAATGTTGAAATGACATTTTTGTTTTGTGATTTTAAAATTAAAACTCCGTCATAAAAATAAAATTTATTTTAAGTTCACTATGACAGATATGAATTGATGTTTATTTTAGAATTGACTATGATTATGGGGCAATATATTTTCAAATGAGTTGTAATAAAATGCTGAGATTATACAAAGTCCGAAATAAAGAGTTTTTAGAAGAAAGTCGCCGAGGGATAAAAAAAAATTTATGAAATAAGTAAAAAAGTGCAAATTTTTCCAGAGAGTTGCCAGAAAATTTGTCAGTATGCAGTTTTGTAGCGCAACAATTTTAGTGTAACATTGTGCAAGATAAAATTCGCTCAAAAATTGTCTTGAAATTTCTGAATTTTTTTCGTCATGAGTGTTGGGTGAAATAAATTCTATATAAAAGAGATTAACTTATATTAATTAATTATTTTTTCAATTCATTGCAAATTTCGAGCGTCTGCTATAACTCATATTGAGATTTTCCTTCAAATAATGTTCATTTAATCAAGGCTACACTGTATATACTCACCTACGTTCTACATAATATGTACATGCCACTGTACTGTCATACATCATGGGTGGGTGAACAGCTATATAAAAGTTTATGTATACCTTTAAGGAAAATACAATTCATCACATCAAAATAACAACAACAAAAACACACACATAAATAAATTTTAAAAAAATTATTGCATCTTTATGTAAATTTTCACATACGACGCTGCAAAACAAACAAAAAAATATATTACGAGTGAATGAATTAATGCAATGACTTTATAAATTAACCAACAATACAAAGTCAAACAATTTTGCGATTCCGTGATTGCTCATTTACTTCGTTTAATGCACTTGAAAGTGCATTAATTGCAAAAAAAATTTCACATTAATTTTCGATTGTTTCGCTGTCATTGGCATTATGGTTGATAAATCATGAAAGACGCTTACAGAAATTTAAAAGCGAATATGAAAATGTCTATATAAAACTTAAATATGCAATAAAGTAATTTTCAACAAAAACAAAAGTGAGGAGAAAAAAACTCGATACAAGGGAAAGTGTGGCGGCGCATATGTCAGCTTAAGTTTGACATTTCACAAAAATGTGCAATTAATGCGAAGCACAACGAATAGGCGCGCGACAACATTCCTTTTTTTTTTTGCCTTCGAAGCCGCTTGGTAAATGACCTTTTTATATTTAAAATTTTTTCTTTCACATTTTTGCTACTAATTTTCCATATTACACTTTTATTGGTTTGTATCATTTTATAATTAGTTTGCTTCTAACGAAAAGTGAAAGCAACGTTCACACTTGGCAAACCTTTTTCTCATTCACATTTGCTAATGCATTCAAAATTTTGCACGCGCTTTACGGTTTTTAATCTTTTTTTTTTTTTTTTGTTTTGCCTCACTAAGATTTAGTAATCAGCATTAACATTTTTTTTCTCTCTCTCACTTAGGCGATTTTTATGAAAATGAAAGGTAAAATATAATGCAATTAAAAATTATGACATTTAGTTAATAAGCGTTTGCTGTGAAAGAAGATTAAACAATCACCGTTGTGAGTTGCTGTCTTAAGTGCTTGAATAATGATAGTGAGAGTAAACAAAATTATGTGAAATTTAATTAATGAATTTCCCACAGTAGCGCACATTTAAAATAAATGCGAACGCACCCTAAACGCACGCGAGTGTGAGGGCTGTATAACGCTGTGCGGCGCTGCGTTGATGCTGAGTTATGTTGCTTTATTTTTCGCAGCACTGCCAGCTTCTTCTAATATTTTTATGTTTAAATTTTTAAAAATTTTCTACAAATTGTCACGGTAAAAAATATTTTCCAAGACCACTGCCAAAGAGCGACCCCGTGTTTAAAAAACTGATACAAAATATTTTTTTATATTTCTTAACTTGGCCTTTTTTACTGGAATTTTTGATGGAACAACCTCAAAATGTCAAAAATTTCCATAAATTGATTCAAACTTTTAAAAAAAATATTTTCGTAAATTCCGGCGTTGAATTTTTAATAAATTTTTTTCAAAATTCGTAATCTCGGACAGAAAAAAAATTGAAATACTTGATTGCTAACTAACTAAAATATTGCCTTTCTACAAAACAAAAAAAAAAATTCGCGTTAGCACATTAACGGCAAAGCGCTAACTGCATGTTATTAGCGCACGAAAAATTGCGTCAACACACAGCCCTAGCGAACGCATAACTCAGAAGTGAATAATTGCAGCAGCAACATAAAATTAACAATTCCAAATCAAAATTGCTTAACATTAGCCAAGTTTTCTAAGCATAAAATGAAAATGCGTGTTGAGAGCATGTGTTAATTTGTTAAAATTCTGCGCATAAAAAATGTGAGAAAAAAAGTAAACAAACATGCCGCTAGGCAACAACAAACCGCAGATAGGTGGTTAACCCCAATTGATGATGTTTTTTTATTGGTTGGATTTCGTTTTATGATTTTGAATTTTTTTCTTATTAATTAATTTTATGTATTTTTATTATTAACGTAATGCTGTTTTTTTCGTTTTTGCTTTGCTGCGTTATAAATATGTTTTCGTGCTTTCGACTATTGTTTAAACAACTCTTAATAATTATTTAATATTTTTATAGCTGCAGTTATGTTTGAGTATTTTACAATTTTTTTTACGACAGCTTGTTAGTTGATGATGTCGTAATTTTTTTTTGCTTAATTTTTGTTAAATTTTTTTAAATATTTTTTTTAAACTTATTTTTCGGTTAAGCTTTTGCTTTTTGTGTTCTTTTGTTTTCATTTTTTTGTTTGTTGTTTTTAATTGTTTCAACGTGCTCAAGCACTCATAATGCCTTCACACTTTCAATGCAAAATAACGAACTTTGTTTGTATTTTGTTTTACTTTTTTGGTATTAAATAAAGCACAACCTTTCATGGTTAATTGCGTATATATGTACATACATATGTACGTAATTGACGTATTGGTCAATCCTCTGAAAGAAACCCATTAGCAATAATGCATAATATTTTTGTTTCAATGACAAAATACTGACTAGCAAATAATTTTTTATGAGTGGTAGTAATGCGAATGCAAATTGTTAGTGCAAATATTTTTGAAGAAAAAGGAGCAAAAAAAGTAGTGAAAAAAGTATTTAAAAAAGTATCTAAAAAAAAGTAGTTAAAAAGGTAGAAAAAAAGTAGCAGAAAAAAGGATCTGTACTAGAAAAAGGCTCAAAAAAGTAGTTGAAAAAAGTATCTACAAAGATAGAAAAAAAGTAGCTGGAAAAAGTAGTTTAAAAAAGTACTAAGGAAAGGTAGCAAAAAAGAGTAGCATCTATATTTCTTCAAGCAAATTTTAAAAACAGCAAAAAAAAAGTAGCAGAAAAAAAGGATCTGTACTAGAAAAAGGCTCAAAAAAGTAGTGGAAAAAAGTAGCTAAAAAGGTAGAAAAAAAGTAGCTGGAAAAAGTAGTATAAAAAAGTAGTAAAGAAAGGTAGCATCTATATTTCTTCAAGCAAATTTTAAAAACAGCAAAAAAAAGTAGCAGAAAAAAGATCTGTACTAGAAAAAGGCTCAAAAAAGTAGTTGAAAAAAGTAGCTAAAAAGGTAGAAAAAAAGTAGCTGGAAAAAGTAGTTTAAAAAAGTAGTAAAGAAAGGTAGCAAAAAAGAGTAGCATCTATATTTCTTCAAGCAAATTTTAAAAACAGAGCGTATTTTAAATGAATTATGAGGCTACGCGTTTTGAAGAAAATGTTTGAATAAGTTGATCTTCCACTCAGCCTTCCAAATCAAACAAAATATGTATAAGCTTTAAAATCCAGTCGTTTTAGTATATAACATTAGAACCTGATAAAACTGTATATAGTCCGACAACTCGCTTCCTTTATTTTTTAGCACTACATACAAATAGTCGTCGCTGAATTATGATTAATGAATAATTTGAATTAATCTGTAATTAAATTTTTATTAAAAGTAATAAATCGTGATTGAACTGTTAAACCGTGATTCCGTTTGACTGTAATTTTGCACATGAAATTTTGTACAAATTTTCATCACTTTTTTTTTATTTTGAATTAATATGAATAATAATAATCAAATGCGTGGGAGGATGGACTAGTTAATACATCATGTGTAAAAATGACTATGTAGCTAAGCAAAATCTAGATGTACGAGTATTGGTTAATCATCTCTGTCGATGCGAAGTTGTTGTTAATGCCAATAACATAGATTTGTAAATGAGTCTATGTTTTTGTTGTTTTTATTTACATTTTATTTTGATTTTCGCTTTAATTATTAGTTTTTGATATTGATGAATCTTAAATATGTGATTAGTCGTTTGGATTAGTCGTTTAAGTGGGCGTGGTAATTATTCAAAGTTCCCAAACCCGGTTAGCAGCTGTGATGACAAACGGTTGTACATACAAACGAGAGGCACTAATGATTCATATTCGAAAATATATACGTATGTGTGCTTATGGCAAGGTATAGGAATATACTAGGGTGACTAAAAAGAAAAAATTTATTTTCGATAAGTTTTTTGCTTCATAAAAAAATTAAATAATTTTTCTCAACATTTTGAGGTTTCCCATTTCATTTTTGAATAAATAATATTTTTAACGTAAAATATTTTTTTTGCGCTGAAGAGCATTCTAGAATTGGACATTTGGATTGTCAAGAATGGTTTTTTAATTGTCTTTCATTCTAATCAGAACTTTTAAATTCCAATTGTTTTCAAAAATCCGCCATCCGCATTAGAATTGAAAAATAAATTTTAAAAATAAAAAGTTTAAAAAAATATTAATTTACAAAGATCATAGTAATTAGTTTTATATTTTTTTCTTTTTTATATGTTTTGCTAATGTTTGCTTACAAAAAATGGCAATAAGTAATCAAAAATAATCAAAAGTTAAAAAAAAAATTTTTTTTTAACTTTTTTTTGTTAAAATTTTTCTTTAGTTTTGCTTTTTTTATTGTTTCCAAAATAGTTTTTTTTTTTTCAAATAATCACTAAAAACCGAAAATAATAAATATTTAAACATTAGTCGGCTTTTTAAAAAAATAATCAATCAACCTGGTAATCATTACAATCAGTTATCATTACTTAACAGGTCTGATTCTAATAAATACCAGTACAATTGAAATGTATTAAGTTCTTGGACTTTTTACTTCAATTCTAATTATTATTATTTTTTTTCAATATTTATCTTTTCATTGATTACGAGGGGACCACCACAGAATGAAGAGCATCATTAAAAGAAATAATTTTTTGTTGGAACCATTCCATTTCATCAACTATTTATTAAAAATCAAACGATAATTTTTAGTAAATAATTTTTTGTTTTTTTAAGTTTTAGTAAAAAAAAAAAAATTTACCACAACCGACCGATTTTTTAACAAATTTTTTTTAAATAAAAATTTACGAATTTTTTACTAAATACCAAACCAAAATTTTTAGTAAAAAAAAAAATGTTGGCAAATTTTTAGTAAAAAAATACCAAACAAAAAAATTCGTTAAATATGTTTCTAAGAATTTTAAAAAAAAATTTGTTTACTTAAAATTTTGGTTTGGCATTTTTTTACTAAAAATTTTTTGTTTGGAATTTTTTTTTTAAAT
Source organism: Sphenella marginata (assembly GCA_951509765.1). NCBI lineage: Eukaryota > Metazoa > Arthropoda > Insecta > Diptera > Tephritidae > Sphenella > Sphenella marginata. The sequence continues at coordinate 97,844,636 of OX608080.1, read as the reverse complement.
TTGTTAAATTTTTTTCACTCAAAATTTTGGCTCAATATTTAGTAAATAATTTTTTTGACACTTTTTTTAGGAATTTAAAAAAAAAAATTTTTTTTTAATTTTTTTTTTTAAATTTTTTACGAAACAAAATTTTTTAAAAACAAAAATTTTTTTTTATGTATTATTTTTTCCATCCCACCTTAATATACACGTATAAAATACGTTTCGAAATTTCTACTTGAATTTTTCTAGAAGTTTTATGAATTTTTTTTTTATTATTTCCCTACACAACTGTGTGGGACGCTGCAAACACCCATCGAATAACAACACACATACATGTGAATATATAAATATTTACATAAAAATAAATGCACATATGTTTGTCTTTTGTTGTGTTTTGTTTACGTTCGATTTGCTGCTTATTTTCCCATTTATTTCTCGATCACGTTCGCCAGAATTAAATGGATCTCACTGCTGCAACTGACAGACGCTATGGCAACTCTAGCCCACGTAAATCGCTTACAATAAAACGCTTGTAAAGTCAACAGCATTAAGATACATATGTGTACACACATATGTATAGAAATGTAAGTAAAGTAGCTCACAGGAATTGAAGCTTTTCAATTGAATCACCTTACAGCGGTGCAAAATTACAGCTCATTGTATTTACCTACATGCTCATGTATAAGAGAGATCTACTTAATTTGCTGCAGTTACGCTCGCTGATCAATTTATGCAATTAAAAAAAATATAATAAAGGCTTGAGATGTGTTAATTTGTAAACATATAAAAGATTTGAGTCAGGTGTGTTAAGCTTTAGTAAAAAAATTAGTTGACTTTCTCCTTATAAGTTAGCAATTTAAAATTAGCAGAAAAGTCTTTAAAATTAGGACTGAGCGATTAATTGATTAATCAAAATTTTAATTATTCACAATTTCGATTACTCAATTAATCGATTAATTATGATTTTTGATTAATCAAAAAGGGTGTTTACTCGATTAGTCAAGATTTTGATTAATCAAAAAGAAAATTAATTGATTAATCGCCTTTTTGATTAACCGTTTTTTGAATAAAAAGATTAGTCATATACTAAAACTATTGCATCTTCGACATTTTGCCCATTCGCGATCCGAAAACACCTCAAAATTTTCTTAAATTTTTTTTATTTTGTAATATTTTGAAGCATGTTTGGTTTTTAATTTTTTTTTATTTCCAGCTATTTCATGGCAAACTTTCACATAAAAAAATGAGAAAATTAATCAGTTTTCGATAAACCATTTTTGAAAATACTCGAGTGACGCTCGTTTTGATTACTCATAATTTTTAGTAATCAAGTAATCAATTAACTGAAATTTTGATTAATCAACTTACTCGATTAATCGAATAAAGGCACAGCCCTAACTAAAATAAATCAAAAAATATTTATTAAAACTCAGATTTTTCTAAGAGAAAAAAAGAAAAAAATTTTAAATTAAATTAACACGAAAGGCTTATCCGACAAATTATCTAAGGAGTATCTTTAGTGCTTTCGCTCAACCTCTGAATACCCTCGCTATAAATATGCTTAAATTACCTTTTACAATTTATATAAACATTTATTGAGAGAGGTCTTTGATCTCCTAATTCGTCATACCAAACTTTTCCCTCATTCGCTAGCAAGAGAGCAGAGAAGAATGTCCAAAAAATTGAGTTAGTCAATTTGTGAATGGTTCCAAGCACAACAAACCGCACAAAAAAAGGAAGTCATTAAGAAATATCTTTGCAAACTAATTGACAAAAAAATGTCTGCAAAACATTCTAATTCCAAAGTGCAAAATCTTGCAAATGATGACAAAATAGAAAGTTAACAAATTCACGCAAACCAGAGTTTAGCTGCATAGAACGTGTTCTAAACAGGCCAAGAAATTCTCATGGCCTCATATTCAAATCCACAAAACTTGACAACGACACTGACCGTTCAAGTGCCTAATGACGTTTTGCAAAAACAAAACGAGCTCTATGTGAACCGAAACACGTTTTGTTAGATTTTACTTCAAATACTCATAAAAGTTGTGAATGACCGTCATTTTGCAAAATTTTGCGAAAAAAAACAAAAGAGCTAAATAAAATTAAAGCGATTGTGCAATATTTGAGGCAACAAAAAAAAAACTTAAAAGAAATTGTGGCCTTTTGAAATAATTTCGTTAATGAGTTTTTTCGTTCACACAAAGAAAAATTAAATTAATTATGATTATGTAAAATGAATGCATAATTGAAATATTAAAAACAACAAAATTAAACATAACTGCAAGCTTTAATATTAAATGAGTTTTAATTTGCAAAATGTAGTTCATTTGATTAAGACACATTAGACTGATTTGAAAAAAAATATTTTTTTTGTCCTAAATCATCATTATCACCAGAGCTGGGTAAAATCAATTACATTACAATTACATTCCTCAGTAATTGAAAAATGTAATAAATTACTTTACTCCACAGAAAAGGAATTGATTACATTTCCATTCCTCAAAAAAAAATTACCGAAAGTAATGCTCTTTTTTGAGGCTCATTTGAGGCTTTTCAGAAGGCATTAGGACAAATTGTCCGGTGTGAACCAGAAGCAAAATCACACATACATAGCATAACTGTCTGCGAGTGGAAATATGGGACATCACATGTACGCTCTCTCAAACCTAACCTAAACTTGGCCACACATAGCCACTCTTTTAATCGCAAACAAATTTTATACGTGCCTGAACCTTACCTGGTTTTTCAATTACTTTTTTCAATTCCTTTGAGGAATGAATAATTTGTAATTTTTTGTTTCGATTCCTTGTAATGTTATTTAAAATTTTTGAATTACATTTTCAGTTCCTTTCAAATCCCATTACTTTTGAAATTATAGTTACACAAAGTAATTTTTTTAATTCCTTGTAATTGAGCCTCAAATAAAGAACATTACTTTCGGTAATTTTTTTTTGAGGAATTGAAATGTAATCAATTCCTTTTCTGTGGAGCAAAGTAATTGATTCCTTTTCCCAATTACATGTAATGGGGAATTGAGGGTAATTTAATTCCTAAAGTAATCATTACTACCCAGCTCAGATCATCACTCATCTTTACTTTTATTAGGCAAAGGTTTTTTTACTTTGGAACAAAGCTGTTAAGTAATGATTATTAATCATAATTATTAGTAATTCGATTTTTTTTAAAGATGAAGTAATGATTAGTTATATTACGATTATTTTCAGATTCGCACGATTACTAATTGATTACGAAAGGCTTATTTTTTACTTCAAACATTTACTTTTTATTTTTTTTGAAAGACATTACTTTTGACTTGAAAACGTTTATTTTGGTTAAGAAGAGCTTGATTTTATTTTGAAAACGTTTTTATTAGACTCGAAACATTTTTCTTTGGCTTCAAAATAATTTTTTTTAATTTCATTTAACTTGAAAAAGGCTTATTTTGACTTGAAAAAGGGTTTCTTTTGATTAGAAAATGGTTTCTTTTGACTTGAAAAAGGTTTCTTTTGACTTGAAGAAGGTTTCTTTTGACTTGGAAAAGGTTTCTTTTGACTTTAAAAAGGTTTCTTTTGACTTGGAAAAGGTTTCTTTTGACTTGGAAAAGGTTTCTTTTGACTTGAAAAAGTTTATTTTGTCTTAAAAAATCTTGATTTTGATTTGTAAAGCATTTTGTTGTACCTGAAGAATTTCATTCGGCTTCAAATAATTTCTTTTGCCTTGAAACCCCTCAAATTTTAAAGGTTTTCTTTAAAGATAATTTTTTTTGGTTTTGTAAGCTCGCCAGATCTATTGAGTTTTGGTGTCAATAAGAATAATAGTTCATTTGACTTGAGAAAAGTTTTATTTTATTCGGAGATGCCTAGCTTATCAAAAAAATTATAAAAGTTTTTTTCTTTGAAACCGTCTAATGTTCTTGCAAATGCACATGGATGTGAAGCTTATAAGCATATGTAAGTAGCATGTACAATTAGCTAATGCACATGCTACGTACTTGTTGTTAGTGCACATTTAGTGCCAATTGGTCAAAAGCTACTTCACAGATAAATGTGGTATATACGACCGGTCTTAAGCAGCTCCGGCTATCAACAACTAGCTTTTGACAGTCACTAACAAGGTTTTTACAAGTTTATGTGCATGCGCGATTGTTACTTTTGCTCTTTTAATTTATTATACATAATTTATAATTTGCTACGTGCCATATAAATTTGTACTATTTGTGGTCTAATTTTTGTGGTTTAAGTGGCTCATGTGTTTAGCTAAATTAACTAGCTAGAAACTTAAATCAAGCTGGACACTTTTCCTTAATTTGAGGTTATGTTTCGTAATTAAACGAATTTGTTATTATCTGAAAGAAAAGTGCTTAGCAACATCTTCTACTTGGAGGCTATTTTTATTAAAGAGTTTATATTTTGAAAGAGATTTGTTAGTTTCCCATTAGAATTGATTAATCAATTGATTAGAAAGATCTTTGAATAGTTACTCATTATTTTGATTGCTTTCAGAAATTTACAATTACTAATTGATTAGCATTTGATTAAATAAATGAAATAAAAAATAAGCAAAAGTAATCAAAAACATTAAAAGTAATTAAAAGTTATAAAAAGAATAAGTGAAAAGTAATCAAAAGTGGTGAAAAGTAATCAAAAAACAGTTAAAAGTGATTTAAAGTTATAAAAAAAAAAACAAATGAAAAAAAATCAAAAGTGGGCAAAAGCAATAAAATACAATCAACAGTAATTAGAAGTTTTAAAAAATAGAAAAAGTAATCAACAATGGGTAAAAGTAATCAAAAACAATACAAATTAATCCAAAGTAATCAAAAACCATCAAAAGTAATTTCGAGTTAAAGAAAAAGATAAAATAAAGGTAATCAAAAGTGGTCAAAAGTAATGAAAAATATTCAAATGTAATCAAAAACCATTAAAAGTAGTTAATAAATAAAAAATAATTAAGACATAAAATAAATAAATAAAAACTAATCAAAAGTGGTCAAATAATCAAAAATAATCAAAAACAATCAAAATTTATTGAGAGTTATGAAGAAGAAAATAAATAAAAAGTAATCAAAATCTTTTAGAAGTAATGAAAAACAATCAAAAGTAATCAAAAATAATTAGAAGTAATAAGAAATAATTAGAAGTGATAAAAAAACTAATCAAAAGTGGTCAAAAGAATCAAAAACAATCAAAAATTATTAAATAATCAAAAATATTTAGAAGTAATAAAAAAGTTTTTTTTGCATTATTTTTGAATTTTTCTTAATTTATTTTTATATAAATTGTTCCTATATTGAAATCGTTTTTTTTTTTTTATTAATCACTAAAATCCGAAAACAATAGATTATCAGTCATTAATGTGCTTTTCCAAAAAATAATCATTTATACTGGTATAATTATTAATCATTACTTAGCAGACTTGCTTTGAATCTGCTTTTCTCAACAAGACAAAACTTGTACTTTCATCCTTTTTCTCCTCCTCCGGCTCAATTATAAAACTAGCAGGCTTTATAGTTGTTTTCCCATCTCTCTTGAGTTCACGCCCAAATATCATCGCTTTGAAAAAAGGAGTCTGAGAGTTATAGCAAACCAAAACTTGATTATCTCTAAGCGGAAGCCTTTAGAAAATCCAAACCAAAACCCACTTACATAAGCGCCAACTGTCTCATATACCCATTTAAACGCCCATAATTTTTCCCAAAAGCGTTTTAACCACCAAACTCACAACTCCCAGACTAACACACAGCGCGACAATTTTAAGTAGATTTTGCCGAATTCGAAATCATATCAATTCGATATCACAATTAAATTGTTAAGCCATTAAAATACTGCAAATAAAAGCGTTATTTAACAAACTGTCGCATGCCACACACTGCCAAAACAAAAAACGCTGCTTGTCACACGACACATGCCACATTTGGTAGCAGCAAAGTCTATTTATGGAAGTGCGATAACGCGATCGCGGTGGTTTCGCCATTTAAAAAACTACTCAGCGTCGTCAAAAAAAAAAAAAATTTTCGTTTTAAAATTAACAAATTGATGAAGTATAAACAAGCGCGAGTTGCGGTAGTTTAGGCCAATAAACTAATACGTTAATTTGTTGTTAAATAAATGGAGTTAACATGGCAAATAAGGGCAGTGTGACTAATGCGCTCGATCGGCAAATAAAGTCACGTGCTTTTGGGTATTTCGAATTTTTTATTGTGTTTAAGCAAACATTTCGAGGCAAGAGTGAGTGTAAAAGAGTTTTAATAAAAAAGGTAGAAAATTGTGAGGTTAAGTAGCGCCAATAAAAAACACCTTTAAAGAGGAGAAAAAGGCTCGGAACTACAATAACATCAGACCTGTTAAACTAGTAATCAATTGATTGCACACATTTTTTAATTGGTAATGATTAATTTTATTCTTTTCGAGAAAATGCAATTATTTGATTACAATTAAAAAAAATCAAAAATAATCTAAAAAAACAAAACTGTATCAATGAAATTGAAAACTCAAAAAATTATCAAAAAAAAAAACACAAAAACATCAAAAAAAATCAAGCATGATAAAAAACAAAAAATTATCAAAATTAAACTCAAGAATAATCAACAAAAAACTATCAAAATAAAATCAGAAAAAATCAAACATATTCAAAAACAAAACAAATAAAAGTCAGATACAATCAAGAATACTAAAAAAATGGAATAAATAAAAAAAAAAACATCAAAATAAAAAATTATCGAAAAATTATGAAAAAAGAACAGAAACAATCAAAAAAATTTCATAAAATCAAAAACATCAAAAAAGTATAAAATAATCAAGAATAATCAAAATAATCAAAGAATAAAAATCTGAAAAAATCAAAGTTATTCGAAAAAGTCAAAAAAAAATCAAATAGAAAAATCAGACCATCATCTTCAATACTCCAAAAAAAAATCGAAAGATATCAAAAATAATCCTAAAATTATCAAAATACCCAAAAAAAAATCAAATATGCTCAAAAAGTAATAAGAAAAAATATTAAAAATAATCCAAAAACTATCAAAAAATCAAAAAATTTTGAAAAAAAAATGAAACACATTAAAAAATTATAGAAAGAAAAATCATAAATAATCGAAAAAAAATCCAAAAATTTTTACAAGAAAGATCAGACAGTCAAAAATACTCGAAAAAAATCAAAAAGAATAAAAAAAGCAAAAAATTTAAATATTAAAAACTGACTTTTGAATATTCACCCCTATTCTGCATTACAATTACGTTCCCGCTCTACGCTCCGCTTGGATCGTAAATATGCATTCTGAGTTACGCTTGGATCGAAAGAAGAAGAGGAAGAGCTATAAGTTTTTCGAAGTCAGCTGTTTGCCTTGGAATGTGTGAAATTGAAACATAACAAAGCAATTTAAATTACACAAATTATTAATTTTGAAATAAAAGTAAAGCTTTATTATGGTTTATAAACTTAATTGTATATGTTTGAGCATTATTGAATAAATTGAGTGAAATTTTATAGATCAATTGACTGATTGTAGCAGACAACGAAGCACCAACAAAAAGCAAGAGGACACTGTTGGTGGATGTTACCACATCGTCAGTAGGTAGCTGGTATTTTCCATAGAGCTAGTGCTAGAAGAGTGCGCTTTGTCGACCTGGTACATAGATGGTTGGCGTCGCATCGTAGGGCCACACAATACGCCGAGCAAACACTAGACATGTCAGGGTTAAGTCTGACCGCAGGTGGTACTTTTCGCTGTAGGAAGACATTGGCCGCCCCGGAACTGACAAAGAAGTTTACAGAGTATGAGTGGGTGCTGTGGAGTGGCCGACGGTGCACGTTTGGACATAATGGCAAAGTCAAAGCCATTACCTTAGTTTTAATTTCGTTAGTAATATTGTTTGGTGTTTTGAATGCTAGTCCAATTTGTAATTGTTTACAACCGGTGCCGATGCTAATGCGCGTCCAAAAATATTAGATCTCCGTAGGCGGATTCCCATTCCTGGCATCGAAACGAGTCTTTTTATACCCCTCCCCACATTTTTGGACAAATATTTGCACTTGGCACCGGTAGAAAACAATTACCCTGCAAACATATCAAAAAACATCATTAGAGCACAAAAACCAAATATAGCGATCGTTTTACAACTTTTACATACGAGTTTTACTTAAATTTTAAGAATTTCAACAATAAATCGCGGAAATTAATCGTAAATTGTTTGCAAAATAAAAAACAAGCAGTTATCCGCCAACAAAATTCCAACGTAGAAAAACGGAGCTACGATCGAAGTGCAGAATTAGCAGAATTGGAAGTTTCGAAGTTGAACGTAGCGGAATTGGAACTCGGAATGCCAAAGTTGCCAAACGGAGAAATTTACGATCCAAGTCGAAATGCAGAATATGGGTGATTATAGATTTTTTTTTTGAAAAATCATGATTTTTTTTTGATTATTTTTTAATTAATTGGAAATTTATCATTAAAAATGTAGAGTAATGGAAATCAATCACTAAATTGATTATCTGGAAAATATTCAATCAAGCCGGTAGGCATTACAATTAGTAATCATTATTTAGCAGGTCTGAATAGAATATTGTCTTTTGTAAATTCTTTCTGTGAACGAACGTGGAAGCAGGAAATTTTTCCATTCAGATGAAGATCTTATGTGACCCCGTAAGTGATCTTTTAGCCGTCAATGTAGTAGGAAACTCCATCGGAGGCAAAATCAGTGTTGCGGAAGGTACAGAAAGAAATTCTAAGTACGCGGTTCTCGCGTCTCTTCCCCGCAAGTACCGCCTCTTCCAAACTCGATGCGGCCAAACTCGATACGAGGGTTAACTAATTAAAGAAGTTATCGATTAGTTTCCAATTTTTTCCATTACTGACACTTTAGGAAAAATTAGACCAGCATCTTTAATTGTGTTCCCCTTTTTTATTAAAAAAAAATTTAATGAAATAACCTACTTTCAATAAACAACAATAACAAAAATGCATCACTAATCTAACATGAAACGGCAATGCATTTCTCCAAAGATACAAAAACTTGTAATAATGCAGAAAACAAGTTAATTGAACAACATTCATAACGCACACTCACACACACACACACACACACATGCTACACACAGCGCAGTGAAAGAAGAAAAACCACGACACATGAAAATTAAAATGCATCAAACTGGAAACTGAAAGCTGACCACATTTGAGATTTGACGTTAGCCTCCTTCCGCACAAAAGAAATGCTGTCATGAATGTGAACGCATTGTAAGTGTGCGCTTATATGGAGGAGGAGGAGGAGGAGGATGGTTGGCTAACAGGCCTGATTGGCGGCTGGTTGATGTAGTGGAGTGGAGGTCAAGCTGACAGCTGTCATTATACAAATATGGCGGCATTCCGCAACAACAACAACAACAACATTGTAGTAAATTCGAAAACAGGAATGCAGCATTAATCAAAGATACTACAGATAATAAAAACAAAAAGCGAGAAGAGAGAAGAATAAAAGAGAACAAAGAACAAAGAGCAAAAAATTACAAAAAAGAATCGTATAAAAGAACAGTTATTAAGCAGAAAAATCAACGGGTAATTTTCAATGAACACGCAAAGCACGCATAGGCGTTTACTTTATTCTCAAAATATACCCAGTAGTAGTAGAATGAACACTGCTATGTACTAGTGCAGAAACTATTTTCTTTTTTCATACAAGACAAGCATACTTTAGCCACTTGAATGAGCTTTGAAATGAAAATCGTAAAGTTTCGATCCATAGTATCCTGGCCTCACACTAGACCAAAACGAACCACACAAATTCTAGTTCAACTATTTAAAGCGAATAAAGAAGTAATGCCTGTGATTTCTTGTTGTTGTTAATGTTTAGTAATAAAATCACTCCCCGAATTTTACGGGAAGTGTTGTAGAAAGTGACAGTATTTTGCCGGATATGAACCCAGCACACACTAACGGTACAAGCCCTATGGTCGCAGGATCGATTTGGCATGGCCAGTGGAACCTTCTGGGTCATCTCAATACTTTTACAGTATAATCTAAGGATTTTTAATTATTTCTACTTAAAATTAATGAAGTATGTAGGCGATGTTTACCTAACCTAACCTGACTAGTACCTTTTGGGCTTGGACCAAAAAATATATAAAATATAAAATTCTAAAATATCGAGAGCAAAATTTTAGAATTAGTCGCTTATGACATCAACTTCGAAAAGAGAGGTTAAGTAAGACTTGGATCTACCACCAATTTCGATTTAATTGATAACTATTTGAATTGACTACAGGGTATATATTAGTGCCTTGTCTGTACACAAAGCTTGTACAATAAAGCTTTTGTATTGTTTATATTGCTTTAGCTTTGTTTTTAATAATTTCTTTGTAAATGTTGTTCTCTACACAATTTTTTTGTTTTTTTTTTGCTTCGAATTGTTGCATTGTTTTTTTTTTTATATTTTAGTATGTTCCTCTTATGGCTCGGCGGTTTGTTTATATTACTGTTTTATGCAATTTTTTTTTTTTTTTGCTTTTATTTTATACTCAATTCGCACACGGAAAGTTGTTGAATTCAAGGTGCAGTCAGATAAGACTGAAAAAAAAGCAAGAAAAAAATGTAAACAAAGAGATTCATTGAAAAATATTTACAAATCTGTGAACTAAAAAAATATAAAAAAAAAATATTTTTAAATTTTAAGAAAATTAAAATATATCAAAAAAAATTTTTTTTTGAAAATCTAAAAGATTTTTAAAAGAAATTTGCTTAAGAATTAAAAAATTTAATAGAAATTGAAAAAAAGAATTTTTATCAAAAAAGTTTAAAAAAAATCGCAATATATGTTTATTAAAATTTACAATTCATAGATAGAAATACTCATTAAACATCTCTCAAAGTCGTAAGAAAAAGCAAATAATAAAATAAAAAAATGTTTAAGAGAGATTACATTGAAAAAATTTTTTTTTTAATTTATCTAGTAATTTTTCAAATTTCTTTTACATTTTTAATATTTTTTAATTTATCTAGTAATTTTTTAAATTTCTTTTACATTTTTAATATTTTTTATATTTTTTTTTAATTCTTTTAATGTTTCTAGTAATTTTTCAAATTTCTTTTACATTTTATTATTTTTATTTTTTAAAATCGCGTTTTTAAATTTTTTTATAAAAATTAAAACACTTTTTATATTGGAAAATTTTAAAAAAAAAAAAATTTTTTTTTAATTTTTTTAAATTTTTTTTAAAATTCAAAAAGGAAATTGAAAAAACAAATGTTCCAATATAAAAAGTTGAAAAAAACGCAAAATCTGTTTATTGCAATTTGCAATTTATAGATAGAAATACTCATTAAACATCTCTCACAATCGTAAAAAGCTTTAGAAGCAAACTCAATTGTAAATTCAGCACATCCAGCGTGCATTCCAACAACAACACAGACATTTTCTCATCTAGTCACTTAGTCTGTTCTGTCTGTGCCAATCCCCTCAATAGCTTTTGCGCATTCACTACGTGATGACCTTGTTCCCAGCGTTAGTGGTTTTTGTTGTGCTATTCACATTTGAAGAATGTGTGAGTTGTATTGTTTAAGCTTAAAATAGATACAACATTTCAAATCATAGAAACAACAACAACAAAAAACCATGCAAATTGCACAGCATTTATTTGGTTAATTTTTGTCTAGGATTTTTAATGCATTCATGGCGGTTTCGAGCGATTTATAAAAATTTCAGTTTGAAAGGTTTTGTGCGAAAGAAGCAAAGCAGCAAAAATAATTTTGATAATCTGGGAATTTCTACTTTTTTTTTAATTTTTAAATTGCTAGTTTCTAAAAACAATTAAAATAACCATTTCTAAACAAAATAAGCGTTTAGTCAATGGTTTTTTATTTTTTATTTGCATTGTTTAGTAATCCTCTTCTCATGTTCTCAGCTGCATGTAATTTCAGAACATGGGAACTGTGGCAATTATATTATGCCGCGTAGGTTATAACTTATAAGCTACCAAAATTCCTCACAGCCTCTCAATCTTCAAATTGAATCCAATTTAACACGTAAACAAATTTCGTTTTCATTTAATTTGCATCAAAAAGTCGAATTAGACATTCACTGGGAGTGCCAATGGAGGGAGAGTATGTAATAGAGCGTTTGATAGTTTGTTAACACTTTTATGTAATTGTTTTAATTAATTTTACCCCCAACTGTGTAAACTATGAGAAAAAAATTGCGCGTTAATTAGTTAGGTGTAAAATATTTTTATATATTTTTTTGTTTCAAAGGCACGACCAATTTTAAAGTAAAAGTACAAAATTTATATGCAAGAAACGCTCTTAACAAATAGCATGACTGCTGAGAGTAGTTAAAAAGTATTGAAAAAAAAATAAAGCTAATTATTATACACGATTCTTGGTTGGTGGAGAAAAAGTATAAGAAAGAGTTAAACACGCCAATGAAGAGGAAGAGGGGTAGATAGATATAAAAGAAGATAAAGACGGCAAATTAAAGGAAGAAAGTGAGGTACCTGGAAACGGAGAGAGAAGATAGGATAGAGGCGGCTGTGAGGAAGAAAATCTCATTCTATGGGGGGAAAGAAGTGTTGACAGCACAGTAAGAACCATAATTCCTCCTGAAAAATGTTGTCTTGCATACTACAAGAATCATCTCATCTTACGATTTCAAGATACATATCTCTCAGAACAAATCGTGATGTTGATCTCAGGACAGTTATGATTCCAGAGTTATAAAACGTAACCTTTGTGCTTCCAGATAAGATTTCGCTTTTCAATTGCCGTCTCAGACCAAGAAAGCCGAGATTGATTGTGTTTAACAACAACAACATTTTTCCTCTGCATTTAAAGCGATCGGTCATGCGAAGGCTGAAGTGAGCTCCCAATTCGATTCCACACTTTTTGAATTTATTTTTCTACATTTTTTGTGTGTCATTTTTAATGTTGAAACACACTAACCTACTTACTTCCGCTATTGAGTACAAGAAAATGAAAACGAAAAAATGCAGTTCAATGAGAAATGAAAGGCGTAACATAAATTCAAAGACAGCTGTGGGGGTATTTGTAATATGAATCGATTGCCGAAAAACGACAAGCTAAAATATCGGTCAAGTGTGGTTGTTGCTACAACAACAAAGCAAACAAAAAATAATATTAAAATTTTAAATAACATAAAAACAAATTTATAGCACTCACAGGTAAACAAAAGAGCAAAAGCAAAACATTTTTTAAATTTTTTTTTTCTCTAAATTAAGTATTATGCAGCTGAAAACGAAAGCAATAGGCGGAGGTATACTAAAAGTATACAAAAACAAAAGTTTAGAAGCAACAATGAGGCCATATAAAAATTTTGAGGCAGTAACGAAAAGCAAAATTCCAAAAAAAAGTAGATTTGCAGCAATCTGCGACTAAGCAGCGGGCGCAAGCCAAACCGCCGGGCAAAAATTACTCAGCATTAACGAGCTTGATTGCAACTGGCCGCAGATTAAGTAAAAATCATAAACAAAGCAATCGTGGATGTATGGATGGATGGTTTGCAACAAATGGGCGCACTCAGCCTTGCTATTTTTGGCCATTCGCGTAATAAACGTAATGGGCTAACTGATGTTAAGTGGATTATTTGCAGCAACATGCGGTATTGGCAATATTTCACAGCAAGAAACGGATGGTGGTGGATATGGGAAGCGGGAGATTGTGTTTTAGGTTTTTAGAGAGCGCGCGAAAAATTCGTAAACGCAAAGTAAAAGACCAAAAAAGAATGAATTAAGCAACAATAGAATATGATAGTGTTGGCAACAGCTGTTTGTTTGCCAAATAAAAAAATAACAATAAAATAATAAACACAACAACACAGCTGCAAACGAGCAACAGCAGCGCCCACGTTAGCAACATTGAGACATAAAAAAAAAAAAAAACTTTAAGAAAGGAGAATAAAAAAATGAAAACATAAAAAAAATAAGAAAAAAATTTTCAAACAAAGACAAAAATGCATCACTGCAAATGCAACGGTAAAACGAAAAACAAAACAAAATGAACGAGTTGAATAACCCAACGAAATAAGTGTACGAGTACAAACTTTTGTTGTTTGTTGTTGCTATTGTGGATGCCCCATTGTTTTGCTACAATGCTATCTCATTTTCATATCACTCGCTCTCACGATTTCGCTACAATCGCTTCCTAAAGCATTTTTCATGCACATTTTCTAACGGTCACAACAGCACATCTGTGGGCTGTGATTTTCTCAGAAGATGTCTGTGACAAGTGGATTTCGCAAGCGATTTTTTTCGGTTTTGTTTTTTTGGATTTTAAAGAAATCACGTACAAAACAGCAACAACTCAATTGTTATTTGAACGTGCATCACATATGACCTAGCACTCACACAAATCATTTAACTATGAGCACACGTCTATCTATTCAACTTCACAAAGCGTCCATCCACTAGACTCTCAGACCCAAAAGTCACTTTGAAATGTCTTTGTCTTCATGTCGTACTCCTTCGCTTAAAACTTATCTTAGCCCACTTTTCTGCTGCAACGGACCATGCATTTCGCTTTTTGTTTAAAACCACATAAATCTATTAATGCACATTTGCATATGAATTTGCATATTGTTGTAGGATTATTATGTGGAGGAAGTCATTTGGCGTTGATAGCTCATTTCTGGTATTTTGGCTATAATAGCCAGCTCAATTTTATGCTTCTTGGTTTTGGGATTTCTCAAGATTTTTATGAATTGCGCCCAATTCAACTAGGAAAGTTTTGTTTTTTGTTTTACTCTTCCTTTCCTTTTTCTTGTCGACATACGATCCGTAGTTATTGTTAAATTTGATTAGTAATTAGTAATCAATTGCTTAGACGGATTTTTTAATTGGTAATGATTATTTTAATTCTTTTAAAGAGAAGTCAATTATGAACTAATTACGAAAAGAAACGCGACTTTTTACGATTATTTAAAAAATCAAAAATAATAAAAAAAGAAAAAAATTGAATTCAATAATGCAAAAAAAATTCTATATAATCAAAAAAATCAAAACAAATTTTAAATAAACAAAAATAGTCAAAACTAATCAAAAAAAAATTAAAAAAAAATGTAAAATAGTCAAAAAAAATTAAAATAATCAAATATGGCAAAAAAAAATTCAAATAATCAAAAACTTTATAATAATGAAAAATAGTCAAAATATCAAAAAAAAATTAAAAATTAATTTAAATAGTTGAAAAAAATGTAAAATAATCAAAAATAGTCAAAAAAATGTCAAATCCATATTCAAAAAAAAAGTTTATAATAATAAAAAATAGTCAAAATAATTTAAAAAAAAGTTGAAGCTATCAAAAAAAATTTTAAAAATATGTAAAATAGTCCAAAAAAATTAGTATAATAATAAATGGTCAAAAAAAAATTTCAAATAATCAAAAAAAAGTTTATAATAATTAAAAATAGTAAATCAAAAAAAAATTTTTAAAACCTAAATAGTTCAAAAAAATGTAAAATAATCAAAAATAGTGTAAAAATATTTCAAATAATCAAAAAAAAATTTTAAAAAATCTAAAATTAAATAATCAATGAAAAATTTACAAGTCCAAAAAAACTAAAATATTAAAAAAAACATTTTAAATAACCAAAAAAATTCTAAATATTTAAAAATTGTTCAAAATAATTGAAAAATCATGATTATTTTATTTTATTATTATTTTTCAATCAATTTGAAATGAATCATTAAAAATTTAATGTAATGGTTATCAGTAATTAAATGGATTCTCATGAAAATAATCAATCCAGCGGGTAATCATTACAATTAGTAATCAATATTTAACTGTTCTTTTTCCGAGTTCCTAACATCCAATCTGATGTAAACAACAAACCTAGAACTTTACTAAAAACTTGTATAATTCAAAACCGTTTACAAAAATATTTCGCTCAGTGCACATAAGTACTTGTAGTAACTCCCATTACACGCGCTACACCATTGAACTCGCGTGAGGAATTATGCTTAATTATTGGTCGAAATGGGTTTTCTTTCAACTCAT
Source organism: Sphenella marginata (assembly GCA_951509765.1). Taxonomy (NCBI): domain Eukaryota; kingdom Metazoa; phylum Arthropoda; class Insecta; order Diptera; family Tephritidae; genus Sphenella; species Sphenella marginata. The sequence goes on along the minus strand of OX608080.1, from coordinate 97,828,657 downwards.
TAACGGTAAAAAGTTATTTTTAAACACAATTATAATTGTTTATAAGGGAAACCTACGGCGATCAATTTTCAACAGAGATGAAAGATTTATTTAGAAAAAGGTTGGGAGAGGAAAGAAGAAGAAAAGGTAGAAGCAAACAAAAAAAAGAAGAAAAATGAGATCAAATTGATACAAGACAAGAATTATGCCAAGTACCACACGCAATATAAATACATATGTACAAATGTTAGGAAGAGAAGAAAATGAGGTAAAAAGGCAAGAACAAAAAACCCTTAAAAGATTATATGAAATTATGATTTTGACCTTCAACTGAGAATGTACATAGATTATTAAAAGCTCTATGACTATGGGAATAAAATTTATCAAATTTATTTCGTTGAAAACTATGGATCCACGTTGGGGTATCGGGGCACAAAAAAGTTCTCTTGGAACACACTTTATTTCAAAATAATATTTACAATGCAAAATAATTAGTTCCACATCTCCTTTTAGCACTTTCCTTTATAAAATGTAATTCATCACCAACGTCCAACATGGAAACTCACGCACTAAAAAAAAAAACAAAAAAACACTCCAGTGTTGCCAATTAAAATTGTCACAAAAGGTTAAAACTAGCTTGCAGCATTCTTCGATGACGGAAGTTGCATTTCTTTCACAAACTCTCAAGCCAGCTTAATTTCTCTAACTTGCTAAGGCGACAACAAAAAATTGAATGTTGTTAAATTAAATTCTTTCTTCATTGCTGCGCATCAGCGGCCAATAATAGAGAGTGAAAACAGCAATCATTACGAAGTGTAAAAAAAATTGCTAAACGTCGCTACTACTTTTCCCACCTTCTTGGCAAATGTGGTACAGTGGAGTCTTGCTAAAACGGACGAAAAGTCAGTGAAAAACGAAAAAAGCCGCATTTTGAACCTAGCCTTTTCAGATTCCAATGAAACGGTACATTTTACCTACACAAATACAAACTTATTTTTATAAATTGCATTTTCGAAAAAAATTGTGGGCGTGGCGAGCTATCGAAATATTTGAAAAATGGCAGTAGTAAGTATCTTTAAGCTGTAACTACGGAATGGCTTAACGAATTTCAAAGATCTTTGTACCATTAGAAAAGTATTTAAATCAGCTTTCACTCTAAAAGTCTTATATGACACTGAAAAATATTTATTTGTTAAAAATAAAATTTTAGACTGAGAAAATACTTCAAAAGTCAAGTTGTTTAAATAAAAATTTAACAGAGATATCTAAAAACTAAATGGAGTTTCTTTTCATTTTTATTTTTTTTTAACTTTTAAATCAAATTTTTTAACTTAAAAAAATCAAAAAAAAAATTTGTTAGAAATAAGAAAAAAACTGAGAAAATACTTTACAGCAAATGGTTAAAAAAATTAATATTGTTTTTTTTTTTAATTTTTCAACTATGCATTTACTTAAAAAAATCCAAAAAATTTGTTTGTTAAAAATAAAAGTTTACACTTTGAAAAAACGTTTTAGAAATTGTTAAAAAAAAGTTTTTTGAGCAATGAAAATTTTCGTTAAAAAAATTTTTTTGTGCCAATATAATTTTTTTTTTACCAATTTCTAAGACGTTTTTTGAAAGTTTAAACTTTTATTTTAACAAACAAATTTTTTGGATTTTTTTAAGTAAATGCATATTTGTTAGAAAAAATTTTTTTGAGCAATGAAAATTTTTGTTTAAAAAATAGATGAATATTTTATACGTACACTAGCAGGGTACCCGGCGTTGCTCGGGATGTAAGTAGTTAGGGGGCCTTTCAAAATCAATAATATACTTTAAGATTTCATATTAATATAATATATGTAGCAGGGTACCCGGCGTTGCTCGGGATGTAAGTAGTTAGGGGGCCTTTCAAAATCAATAATATACTTTAAGATTTCATATTTATATAATATAGCTGACCCGGCAAACTTCGTTCTTCCCATAATAGATTTTTTGATTAATTTTTCACTACTTCATTGTGCATACAACTTCAAAAATATAAAATTTTAGTATTCCGTTTAAAGCTACACGATACACAAAATTTCAGTTTTCTGTCCCGGAGCGTAAGTAAATAGCGAAAAAAATTTTCCTACACGGGAACACGCCACATAGAGCTATTGATATCATTGATCTCCTGATCAATTTTCAGGTCCTAACTTTAAACGCTTTTACGATAACCCTACTTTTATGCGGAAAAATTGTTTTGATATCATTTAGCTCTATACCAATTTCCAGGTTCCTGCCTTAAGTACTTTTGGAGATATTTAGCTTGAAAAATTAGTATGGGAGGTGCCACGCCCCCTTTTTCGTTATCCCCAGTTTTTTTTGGAGGTGGTAGGGATCGATCTCATATAATCTCTCACCAAATTTCAGTGGTCTAACCTAAATACTTCCAGAGATATCGACTAAGAAGTATTTCATTCGTATGGGAGGTGCCACGCCCACTTTGTCGTTATCCCCAGTTTTTTTGGAGGTGGTAGGGATCGATCCCATATAACCCCTTACCGAGTTTCAATGGTTTAACATAAATACTTCCAGAGATACGGACAATGGAAAATTCCATTTGTATGGGAGGTGCCACGCCCCCTATATATATCAAAATATTTTTTAGCCTGTGACCATCCCTGGAAGATGTACAGTGGGTGTGTAAAATTTTTTTACGATCGGTTTATAAGTTTAGGACGCAAGTCGATCTATACCTATTTACATAATTTGAATTTTATATATATACATATATACATATGTATGTGTATATGTACATACATTTCTAAACATAAAATGTTAATTTCACAAAAAATATATTTTTTTACTGAAAACTAGGTAAAAATGCTTTAATACCGCCTTGCTTTCCTAACAAAATATTCTTCTTAACCTCAACTGACTGCAACCATCTTCTTAGATCATGCAGAGTCCTAAAGTCAGGTACCTACTGTATACACTTTTTATCTATTTTTCACTTGTCAATATCTATTAGATATACTCCAATTAGAAAAATGTGGTTTCTTGGCGTTTTGTTGTTGTTTTCTTTTTTAATTTGTTTTACTTGTTGTTATACTTCTTTACTTTTCTACACTATTTAATGCTTTCTAATAATTTTTTGTTAGTGTTGCCATAATTATAAGTGTATTTGTATATATATATACTTAATAGATTTGTAGCCAAAGGCATTTCTTTGCTTTCTTAGCTTTTAGTCTTATTTTTATCACTAAGCTTCTTTTGTTAAATCATTTTATCTTTTATTTATGAACGCTCTCCAATTTCAATCAAGTGTCAGCATTTGAAACAACAACAACGCATTAGATATTTAACCATTTTTTATGAAAGCAGCAGCAAACAATGATTGATCAATGAAATCTGTGCAGATCTTAGCTGGTGGATTGTGTTTTTCCCAGTCATATCGATAATCAAGTGGTTATTATAAGCTGGTCTTAATTCTCTACAAGCTTTCATACAACGCCATTTACTCTTGATTCAACACATCCATCAACATTTAATAGGTATGCATTGACTCACTGCTCTTTTTGACCTCAATCGAGTGCTTATCGCTGTTTGAAAAGTACATCTTTTTGAGCCATGGTTATGTGCGGGGCTGCTAACAAAAGTTCGTTAAGTTAGTGAGTCGAACGATAAACGTAGGAAATACATACATACGAGTTTCTAAGGAATTGTGTTAAGATACATCTTTCAAAACAGTGAAATAGGAAGGAGAAAACGAAAAATAGCTGATAGTGGATATGATGAAATTTCACCACACTATTTTAAAGTTTATAGAGAGGACAAGTCTAGCGAAGATATACCAAAGTTTTCTACCAAGGCAATAATTGCAAATATAAAGTGATCGAGGTGAAAATGGGGCCCATAAAAAAGCTGAATAGAAGTTTTTGTTTTTGGAGCTAAATTTTTTTCCTTATTTTTTTTTATTCAAAAATTTTTTTTTTTTTTCTTGTTATTTATTTTACTTTTTTTGTATTTCTTGTTTTTATTTCTTTGTTAATTTTTTTCTTGTTTTTTTTTTTCATTGTTGTAATTTTTTTTTACTTCGCGAACTGACCGAGCTTTGTGGTTTGTCCATAGAAGAGCTGGAGAAAAGTTTCTTGTTTTTTGTAGCTAAAACTTTTTTCATTACATATTTATTTTTTTTTTTTCGTTTTTTTTTACAATTTTTTTCCATTTCTTGTTTTTTATAATTTTTTTTTATATCTTGTTTTTATTTCTTTTTAATTTTTTTTTTATTTACTTTTTATTTTTTGTTTTTTTTTTTTTATTTCTTGTTTTCTATAATTTTTTTTTTATATCTGGTTTTTATTTCTTTTTTAATTTCTTTTTTATTTACTTTTTTTTTTTCATTTCTTGTTTTTTATAATTTTTTTATATCTGGTCTTTTTTAATTTCTTTTTTATTTACTTTTTTTTTGGTTTTATTTTTCATTTCTTGTTTTTTATAATTTTTTTTGGTTTTTATTTTTTTTTTAATTTATTTTTTTATTTACTTCTTATTTTTTGTTTTATTTTATTTTCTGTTTTTTATAATTTTTTTTATATCTGGTTTTTATTTCTTTTTGAATTTCTTTTTATTTACTTTTTATTTTTTTTATTTCGTTTCTGTTTTACTTTTTTTTCTTGTTTTTTTTATATCTGGGTTTTATTTCTTTTTTAATTTCTTTTTCATTTACTTTTTTTTTTACTTGTCCAACTGACCGAACTTTAGTTGGTCCTCCCTCTTCGTCATGTAATCACAAGTATAAGTTCATAAACAAAAATCATGGTGTGGCATATTTAACACTATATTTAATAGATACTTATTACCGATGGTCTACTTTTATACGACCGAAATTATGAAATTCAGCTAAGCATAGGAGCAGGCGGTGTCTTTTAAAGTTTGGCGAAACTTACAATTTTCTTTATCGATTTTAGTTTATCTGAGCTAGGTGGCAATTAAAGTTGGTTCGAATTTAGTTGATTTTATGTAAGATGCAAAGATATTAATTAAAAAACTAGTCGCGCCAAAAAAAAAAATTTTAATCGGTTCAAGATAAAAGATTTAACAGGAAGCATTGAATTTTGTTTATGCGCCAAAATAATTTTTAACGCAAACTCGCTAGAAGCGTATAAATTCATTTTATATTGAATCCGATTCGACTACAGGACCCGTACTCTGTAATTTTATTCGAAAGAAAACTTGTTCGTTTTCGAGTGATTCGGACTCTGCAAGAAATTTTTTGAGCATAATGCATTCATTGTTCGAGTTGCATTCTGTTCCTTTCGGATTTGACTTATACACTTTCGATTGTAGAACATTCGATACTCCCTATTTCGAAAATATATGTTAAAATAGAATCATTTTTTAAGTCAGAAAGAGTTGATAAAAAATAATTGAAGCACGTTTTGTAAAAAATGTAAAAATGGTGAAACAGCTGTGCCTACTATTATCGTATATCTTCGAAAGTAAATTCGAACGAGCTACAGAGTGAGTATGTGTATTCGAATTGCGTTCTATTTTTGTGTAGAGCAGCCTTTCGAATAGAATTAAAGAGTAAGAGTTTAGTTCCTTTTCACGTGAGTACACTGATACCAGAATTTTCTCACTTCTTCATACTCTCTCGGGTACTCTAACTTTACACAAATCTCTCTTCAAAGCCAACCAACCAACCAACAATTACGAAACCTCAGCGTCTTAATCAACATTTTAAATGTGAGAATATTCTCATGTGTGGCTATTTCGACAATTTCATTATACATAATATGACTTTTGCCACATGCTTACCGCTATGAAGGTAAATACAAACAACGATTTACATATATACAAATTCATGAGTGTATTAATACATACTGCCGTACATCTTCATTTGGTTTATGACTCGCTAGCTGAAGCGTGTTGAAAAGTCTATTGTTTTATGAAAGCGAAACAAAAAATTATAATGTTCATTATTATAATAAAGTGAAGTGGCGTATAAAGTACATACATTGATGAATGTTGCTTAGGTGAGAAACAAAGAAGAAGAAGACACATAGCTGGTGCTGGTTTGAAGTGTGGTTAGGTGTGCTTTTGCTTGATATTTCCTTAATGAATGGTTTAACGGGACGGTATTCAAAGTGGTTTATGCAACACTTTTTATTTATGTTGCTTTTGTTTATATATATTTTTGTTTTTGCTTAAATTGGCGTACATGAATATGTGGAGAATATACTTATAAACAAATATTTAAATATACATAAATATGTATGTACATATGTATTTACATATAATTTATATCCGGGCGCAATGACTGTGCAGCAAATGTTGTTTTTATATTTTTTTTGCATTCGATATACGAGGCCACCAACAAAAGTTAGCTTAGCTGGTCGCTATTATATATAAAAATAAAATAAAAATATTTGCATGGTGTGGTTCTTATCTTTATCTCGGCTGAAAATCACTTACTTAAAATTTGTTCTCAGCAGAAAATATATTTATTACGCCGAGATGGAGTATTTACATCCAAATTCTGAGGCGTTTTTGAATAAAATTTTGAGGTAATGAAGAGTTAAAAAATATATTAGATATGGTGTTCTAAAGTAAATTTTGTGATGGCGGATTTTTCAATCGTTTGCTGATTTTAAAATCACTTGAAATTTTTTATTACGAAACCTCTTCAGAAATTTTAGAAATATCGGGTAAAATTGGGCACGAGAAAATTAAAAAAGCTGATACTGACTAAGACGAATCTTCTCAACCAATGCAAGTTCAAATTCGCTATGCAACTCTCTCGAACTAAAATTACTGAAATTTTTCAGTAAAATCCCAATTGAATATTCAACAGTTAGACTGTCTCTGGGGACTTTTTTTAAGAAGTTTCGAATATTTTTATTTATTTTTTCTGGTTGACTGGTTTCTTCTATTTTTTCTTAAAAGCAATCAAAACAAAAATGTGAATATAAAATAACCAAGGTTAGCTTAAAAATTAACCACAGTTTGCTAAAAACAAAAAAAAAAGAAAAACACAACCAAAACATAACCACAAAAGCCAATGGCTTTACAAATCTTCCCACTTTTTCTATGCAAATTTTGCATTTTAATATTATGTTACTTCTTTTTTACTTTATGATGCATCGCATAACAAAATGCAATAAAATCTTTGTCCGTATGTATTGTTAATTAATTGTTTACAAGTGTTATTGTGTTGAATGTCAATGTTATATGAGACCATGCAAATTTTCCCACCGTTGTATGTATTAAAAGAAAAAAAACCAAAAAAAATATGAGAATCAAATTAAAAGCGCTTTGATATAATCAGTGCGCTTTTAAGTGCGGCTGAGATGGTTTTGTAATTAAATCGCACTTATCTCTATGGCATACTATATAAGTATGTACATATGTATGTATGTATGTATGTATGTATGTATATGAAATGAAAAAAAAAAATGTTTGTTACAGCAAGACAGCCAAATTAACGGACCGATTTCGGTAATTCAAAATTTAAAAATTATACATTCGTGCTACAGAAGGGTATAGGAATATTTTTAAAGTGAAATATTTATATTTTTTTTAATTAAGTTATTATTTTTTTAAGTGAAAATGAAAACTTCAAATTGAAAAACATATGTAATAAAATTTTATAAAAAAAATTTCTGAATGGAGAGAGTTAAGTCACTTTGAATAAAAAATTACCCAAATAATAAATACATTTTTACTCATTTAAAAGGGGAAAAAACAATTGAATAAAAAATTAAATTTTTGGTTTTTTTTTTCATTCCCCGGTACTCAAATTTTTTAAGACGTCTATTATTGGAATACCGCAAAAAGAATTGTGATTAAAAAAAAAAATTTTGCTCAAAATTTGATATAACAAAAATATCAAACTGCTTGAATCATTCAAGAAATTGTTTGCATTGAATTTCAACATCTTCAGTTTTATTGCTCTTTCGTTTTTAGTTTTATATTGCAACTCTTAAAATCTGCCATTGATAATCTTCAAGACTAATCAATTAAATATTAAATTATGACAAGCTCTACTTCCTGCTCAAGTTGCAACTCTGCTCTTCTCTAACGTTCAAAAATGTTGCATATAGAACGGGTTGTCAGCTCTCATTTTCATAAAATTAAAAAAAAAACTCAAAATCTGTCACTAAACAAGTTCCTGAAACAGGTTGCACATCACCACGATATTCTCTCACGCAAACTCAGTCAACCAGCCCAACGACCATCGAAGCAACTCGTTCTAATAATTGTTTTTATGCCTTTTTTTGTTGTTTTCTCCCCACTTTTTGCACGCATTCGTCTAAATGTCATTATCCTCACGTGAACACCAACTTAATGACACCACCATCGCAGCACATCTTATCGCACCACATACGAAGCCCTATCGACTCTTGTTGCATGCATCGCATCGCACTCTTCATCCGTTTTATATGTATGTACATACATATGTATGTATGTTCTCTCCCACAAAATTGCCGGTTTCATTCGTTTGTTAGCCAAGTATCTAAAATATGGCCCAAAGTTACGCATGAAATAAATTCTTAACTGAGCTTGGTTAGCACATTTTTTTAGTTGTGCTGCAGTAAGGCAAACCGTGGTAGGTTTTAAAATTGCATGTGACTCTGATATGTATGGATGTGTGAGTGCAAATGTAATTTGGCCTGGCATGCAACATGAAACGGTAACATGAAACTCATGAGTTATGTACATATAGGGCTGAGCGACGACAGGAAATTGTTGCCAGCTGGGCAAAATTCAGAAGAAAAGATATGTATATTAAGAGATATGTAATTAGAAAAATTGTATGCTATGTTATATTATGTTATGTTATGTTATGTTATGTTATGTTATATTTTGTTATGTTATGTTATGTTATGTTATGTTATGTTATGTTATGTTATGTTATGTTATGTTATGTTATGTTATGTTATGTTATGTTATGTTATGTTATGTTATGTTATGTTATGTTATGTTATGTTATGTTATGTTATGTTATGTTATGTTATGTTATGTTATGTTATGTTATGGTATGTTATGGTATGTTATGGTATGTTATGTTATGTTATGTTATGTTATGCTATGTTATGTTATGTTATGTTATGTTATGTTATGTTATGTTATGTTATGTTATGTTATGTTATGTTATGTTATGTTATGTTATGTTATGTTATGTTATGTTATGTTATGTTATGTTATGTTATGTTATGTTATGTTATGTTATGTTATGTTATGTTATGTTATGTTATGTTATGTTATGTTATGTTATGTTATGTTATGTTATGTTATGTTATGTTATGTTATGCTATGTTATGGTATGTATGTTATGCCATGTTATGTTAGTTTATGTTATGTTATGTTATGTTATGTTATGTTATGTTATGTTATGTTATGTTACGTTATGTTATGTTATGTTATGTTATGTTATGTTATGTTATGTTATGTTATGTTATGTTATGCTATGTTATGGTATGTATGTTATGCCATGTTATGTTAGTTTATGTTATGTTATGTTATGTTATGTTATGTTATGTTATGTTATGTTATGTTATGTTATGTTATGTTATGTTATGTTATGTTATGCTATTGTTTTATGTTCAAAAAAAGTTTATTTTTCAAAAATCGCAAGTTTTCGAACAGTATCAAAAAGTCATTTGGAATGAAAATTGTACTTAGCAGCTTTTACCAAAATGACGAAGGCATCTTAAAGATCACCTTTACATCAATTCAAATGTGATTTCGCTTCCAAATTCGAGCAAACACTCCCACACCAAATAGTTTTGTTGTCACATTCAACCGCACAGCTCTAACTGACACACTTCCAAGCACGACTTAACATTCACAAAAAAAAAATAAAAATCAACAAAAAAAAAACATTTACAAAAAAAAAAGTCAACAAAAAAAATAGCAATCAAATTCGTTAATACGAGAATATAAAACACTCCCTACACAATTTGTAGTTGTTTGTAAAGAATCAAATTTATGTTTTTTTACCAAAAAAAAAAACTAAGAAATATTTTTCAATTTCATTTCGAGCGTGCGACGCAAATGTCAAGCGTGTGAAGCAGCTAAGAAAATAAATTATGCCAAATTGAGCTAAACATCTGCCTTAAGAGAGTTCATAAAAGGCAATGCGATACAATTTGTTTTTTTTTGTTATTATCTTATGAATACGACGTTAATTGTCTAAAGTTGTTTTTGCCATATTTATAAATATTCGTTTTGTGTGATTTATTTGTTTGTATGAAACTTTTTTTTTTGTAAACCGAACTAATGAAGCTGTTGTGTTCCAATCATCCGAAGCCGGGTAAAAATGTAACATGTGAATGCAACAACAACGTTTTTCCGGCTCTGGATCTTTGCCAATTGGAACACGGCAAATATCTAAGTTATACCAGCAGAGATTACATTTTTAATATGAATGTTTTGGAATAACCAGAGAAATGTAGCAGTACACTTTAAAAAAGGTTTAGCAAGTGAAAGTACTTGAGGACCTACTTCGTTGGTAAAACCATCATGGAATAGATAGATCATTTTTCAGGGACAGTGGGGTAGCGTCATCCAGAAAATGTTTTTTTTTTCATTTTTTTTTTTTTGCTATTTGAAAAACAACAGTATAATACTTTTCTCTCTAACTCAGAGACCTGCTCATAATTATTTCCCATCTAAAAGAGTTTGACCAAGTTCTGAAGTTTAACTGCTAAAAAGTTTTAGAAGCTCCTTAGAGAAACCGTCAACTTGCCATCATTACTCACAATTTTTTCTTCTTTAATTTCTTAATTATGTGTTTAGTCATTTTCCACACGATGACAATAAAATTACTTTCAAGTTTCTAAGTACATAATTTCAAAAATCACGCACAGGGACCGAACATAACAATTTAGAGGGAAAAACGATCTAAATTGAATATTTTATGAAGTGCAGTAATGCTTTGGACAAAAGTAAAAGTCAAAATTCATAGACCCATAATCATAGTCAAATTAAAATAAATCTATTAAAACATGATTTTATAATAAATATCATATAAATGTATTTTTGAGTTAAGTAAAATTTTAATTAAAACGAGTGATTATAGACAATTGACAAAAAAGAACAACTGTCCAACTTTGACTTTTAGCAACTATCGGTCCCTGTTCGCAACACGTGTATTTGCAAAATTTTCAATGAATGAGTAATTGTTGAGTATGTCGGTAAATACCTAGATACATACGAGTATATACATTTATACGTACAATTAAAATAATAATAATGAACCTATTAGCCAGCTGTAAAACTCGTTTCACAAAAAGGAACAAAAAAACTATAACAATATAATAGCTAGCAGACCCAGCTGACATTATCCTGCCTAACCTTAATTTCGCCCGCAAAAAGAAAATTCAAAAATCCTAAATTTTTACTTACTTATTTGACATTATCGCTGCAAGATAACGTAAAAAATATCCGTTAATCGCCATCAAAGAAGAATTCCATACGTAGAATTCATTTCGTAAATCCACATAAAAATGCTTCCAAAATAATAGAAGTGTTTTTGTTGGAGATGGGAGTGTGTTGAGTTATGTAAATTGAAATGTTTTTGAATGTAGAATATTTGCTGAAGTTGATGTGTTGTTTGGGGTTATTTATTTTTTTTTTTTATAAAAACTGTAGATGACGCAAAAGAGAATTGCAATAGTGTTCGATGAAGTGGTTACAAGTTTTTTGTTGTTTTGACTGGTTTTACGAACTTTCAAAAACTGTTTGATGAATGAGCTATCATGTTTATTTTAATTATTTTTTGTTTTTACTATTTTTAAGTTTTTTTATTTTTTATTTTTTTTTTGTTTTTAATTCATTTAGTGACTATTTTTCTTAAATTAGACACCTTTTTTTGTTAAAAGCCTTTTTTGAAATAATATTTACTTTGTATTTTGATTTTTTTTTTTTTTGATGTAGCACAAAATTCACTTAATTAGCACCTTTTCACTTATTTCTCTAATTTTTCAATCATTCTTAATGATTTTGCGCAGTGGCTTTTGACTGACTTTTTTCTTGAGAAAAATTTAAAAATTTAATGCGTATACAAATTGAGCAAGTTTACTTTAGGAGTACAATAGACATTTATTACAGTGAACGCTTGAAATAACGACTTGGAAGCGCTTAGACAAAGCTTTTAATAATTAAGAGTTGGCACGATATAGTTCCGAGAAAATCAAGGCCGAGCTTCTTCTGACATTTTGTAGTGTAGTGCTTCTACTTTGTCATACAAATTGGTGGGACCTTCATGTTTTATACCAACTCCGACCGGCAGAAGAATTTACAAAGAAGCTTTGTTTTTGAGCTCGTTTAATAAAAACTGTTAATTCAAAACTTTACTTAACCTTAAAAGACATTTAAAATGTTGATCAATCAAAGACATTTTAAACCAAGAAAAGGCAAAAAATTAAAAGTAAGAGGGCCCCCAAAAAATTAACTTAATTGTATGAATAATTTTTTATGTTTTGCAAGGTCACCCTGTGTCAAATTTTTTATTTGCTTACTCCACCAATAATTCCTAGTTCAGGATAACCTATTTAAGTCGGAAACCGGACCACAACTAAGTTTCAAAATCGAAATCGAAACCTTAACACTACATAACCTTAAAAAAATTTCCAAATTAATACAACCCTGAACCTTTTGCTTGTCTTAGCGTATACTATTATTGGCTTTTTTGATTAACCTTCGTTATAACGCATCTTCACTGTAAACGTATATTTGACTTACTCACTTTTGCCTGCGCTCACTTTATTATTATTTATTGTTTTTTATTTTCACTTTACTTTTCAAAGTTTCGCACCAAATTTTGCATACTCAGCAAAATTTAAATTCGCAAAAAAAATAAACAAAAAAAAATAAAAATATTGAGTTGTTACTTTTTCCTTAAATACTTTCTAACACTTTCTTATTTTATTAAACATCAGCATATTTTTCGAAATCTTTCACTTGCTAAATCAATTACTTTTAACTTAAACATTTTGTACACGGCATTAGTTAAGCATTAAAGCGGTTTCGCCCATTTTTTCTTGCTGTTTCTACTTCTTCTTCTTATTTAGATTTACTACGTTGCACTGAATGCTTTAAGCTTCTTATTGCATTACACTCTTGTACCCGCAATGATCGCGCATTCCTTTCTTTAACTTGAAAAAATTTCAAAAATCACTTTTTGTTACGTGAGTAAATCTTCCGTTAATTAAGTTGCGCTTAAGTTCAACGTTAAAAAGTAACTGATCTTCGGTTCAACAATTCAACGTTCAAACCGTTGAGAACAACTGCATTGGTAAGATCGTGTTACACTCTCGCGCAACCGGCCACTTTCTTAGCCAACACAAACAAAAAACTGATTACTTGCTTACGGCGTTCGGCATTCCGAAAAGACCGGCTTAAACAAGTCCGAGCACGTTGTCAGTTTGTTGGCTGTAAAGAAATTGCATATCTACGCCTCATAAACTATTATAAATATATACAAAGTATCAACATCATTACTAACTACCTCAATCCCATTCAAACAACAAATATCAGCAGCATTTGTAATACTCTCAGTTCAGTTGCTCTCACGACCTAAAAGTCTGACTTGCTTTTACCTGCTCCACCTCACACCTCACTTATGCAAGTAGCTATATAAATTGTGTTGTTGCTATTCCATATAAACTCATGTTCGATTGAGTTCGTTTTGTAGGCATTCGCTCTCGAACAAGTTCGTGGCTTCAAATAGTACAGAGATTTTTTGTTTTGTTTTGTTTTGTTTGGGTTGACTTGTGACGGCATGTGAAAAAACTGGTTAGTTGACTTATAAGAGAACAAAATGCGGTCGTGGTTAAGTACGCCACACATTGCTTTGATTCCTTCTGATTCCTAAGCACAGTTCTTATAAGCACAACGTGCCACACTACTAATAGCCATCGTGGCTCATGAGGTACTAGAAATTGATGACATTGACTTTTCGTGCTTAATGTGTCTGTATGTGTGTGTGTGTTTGTGTATATGATCAGTGAAAAGTAGACTCCAAGTTTCGCTTGATTTTGGCCCAGTCTTTGCTTAAGGCAATGACACCACAAATGCTTAGTTGGCGGAAGTGTGGTTTAAGGCAGATAATTAAATATTTTTATGAGTTCAAAAGTTAGGTTTTGAAAGAATTTTTTTTTTGTATTTTAAATAGGGAAATACATATGTAGTTATTGAAAATACTCCCAGAAGGTTCGTCGGATGGGAAACCCATGCTTCGGTAGATAGACTTGCGTTCTGGAGATTTTTTGAGGTGAGTTACCGCACCTGATGTCTCCAAAAGTTAGCTTGAGATACGAACATCGAAGACTGGGAAGTTCGTAGCAGAGAAACTATGGGAGCTTTTCTGCAAATCAAAAATGTAACAGTGTACCCCACCTTAGAGGGGGTTTAACTACCTTATCTGGTTCCTCATTATTAATCTTGGAAATTTCTCGAATAAACAGAAATGGGATAGTAGGTTCAAATGTATGCAAAATCATTAGATGGTTGATCGTTGATCTTTGGTCAAAAGCTCTTTCATTGCCTTCTAGGCTCCTGGATTTTTTAGAAGTTCGTTTGATTTTAAAACAACAACACCATCATTACCGCAACATCAAAATAACCTTGAAATAATATAACATAACCTTAAAGTGACATAGCATAACTTCAAAATAATATAACATAACCTCAAAATAACATAACATAACCTCAAAATAGAATAAAATAACCTCAAAATAACATAACATAACCTAAAAGTAGCATAACATAACCTCAAAATAACATAACATAACCTAAAAATAGCATAACATAACCTCAAAATAACATAGCATAACCTTAAAACAACATAACATAACCTTAAAATAAGATAACATAACCTCAAAGTAATATAACATAACCTTAAAATAAGAAAAAATAACCTAAAAATAACATAACATAACCTTAAAATTAGAAAATACCACAATATTGCGAGTATTTCGAAATCACTTCATTCTAGCGCATAAATTAAAATCCATTACAAACAGAACAACAACAAAAACTCTTCCCAAATCACAGGAAACATAAAACTTGAAGACGCGTAAACGCTAAAGCACAAAGCAACCAAACGAAATTCGAAAAAACAAAACCGTACCAGATCAACAAACTGAAAAAGCAGCGGTCAAGCGTTAATAGGAAAGAAGAACGCCACGACGAGTATTCTACACGAAAAAGTTGTGTCCATAAATAGCAGATGAATTGCAACAGCTGAATTCTTGTGCAACATATTGGATACAGTTAAAGGAAGACGTATAGGAGAGACGACGCATAAGTATGTGGAGCGCCAAAAATGGAAACTAAAAAAACAAGGCAGACAACAATAACAACAAATAAAGTACGAAATAGAATGGATGATAAACACAAGAGGATAATAAATTTAAAAAAAGATTTTAGTAAAAAGTTTGGCTTAACTCGGGCTCATAAAAAGCTTTATGAAATTAAGTTAAAAAGGGTGAGGGGTGTTGAATAAGTATATTTGTATGTATAGTGGTAAAGGAGTAATTTAAAAACGCTAGAGCAATGCAACCGGTCACAGCAAGAAACTGTTTTCGATAGCACATATGGGACATTCCATATTAAACACAGGTTGATGGGGGGTATGGATACGTGCACCAATTGCGACTGCGGAGTTCCAAAGTTTAAGCTTTCCAAAGCTTCAAAAATGAGCAGCTGTTTTTTTCAACTAAAGTTCTGTTAAAAAGCTTTAGATTGTAAGGATGATGCTCCAATCCCTTAAACTCAATCAAACTTTTATTACTAATTCAGAGTAGATGAAGCGAGCTTAGACGAAAAGCCCGCGAGAAATAGACGAAAAGCGCGTTCGATATAGCAAAACTGACTCAGCTCACCGCCCTCCTAATTTTGGTACACTTACACTGGTGGCCTAGCTTTTTTCTTCTTGTTTTCATAACTCAACCGAAACATTTTTGTCCAATACTTATCATTGGTAAAAATCGAGTTGGAATAACTCAAAGATATGCAGACAGCAGACAGTGCAGCAGAAGGAAATTAATGAAAAAGAAGGAATCGCGCATCATCATGAACCCAGTAGTAAGCCAGTAGCGGGGGAGCAGCTAGTAAGTAAAATAAAATTGAGTTGAGATGAGTTCAATTTAAATTTAGTATTATAATTATTTCTTGTAGCTTGTTCGGCGAGGATAAAATATTTAAAAATATTTTTAAAATTATTTATAAAAAAAAACATTTGGTAACATAAAATACTTGCGGAGGGAATATTTTACTTAGTAAGTGAAAAACAGCTGATCGCAACATATGAAAACAACAACAAAAACTTAAACAAAAAAAATTATTTACAAATTATAAAAATAAAAATTTAGGTCACCAATGGGTTAAGGCATGGCGTTTAAAGGATTAAAACGCTTAAAATCAACTACTCAAGCTTATGTAAAACTATTTTGATGTGAAAAAAATTTACTTCAGAGTTAAAAGAAAATTGAGGACGTCAATGGGTTAACGTATGGCCGCTCATGACTTATAATTTTAAATATTTACCAATTAAGTGCAAGCACAAGCTCAAACCTAACCAAAAAATCCTACATAATATCGTTATAAAAATAAAAATGTAGGTTAGGAGTGGGTTAATGCATGACCGTAAATGTGTTTCTGAATTTTTGATTCTGAATTTTTGGTGTCTGAAAAAAGTTTTCTGAATTTTTCCTTCTGACTTTTAGTTTCTGAAAAATGATTTCTGAAAAAAATTTTCCGAAAAATTGTAGTTCTGAATTTTTTCCGTCTGAATTTAGGGGGGGTGCACCAAAATAAACACCATTTCATGCCTGTCATTGTCGACTTAGAGTACATTTTATGTTTAAAACGGAGTTTTAATTTTAAAATGAGAAAAATGTGATTTTGACATTTTAAAATCACGGTTTGTGTCTATGATTGAATTTGTGTAATTTTTCACTCCAAACTTGACTTTCGCCTTTTTTCGCTCATTGCCACTGCTATGCTATGGTTTGTGCATAAAATAGTTGACACCGGGTGACCTTGCAAAACATACACAATTTCTTCATACCACCAATCTAAATCAATTTTTTTTTGCATAAAGAAACTAGTCTTCTTCAAAAGTTACTTTTCCATTTACCCACTAGGAATCCCAGCGCATAACTACACGCACACTTTAAATACGAATTCTTGGTATTACCTTTACACATTCGCTTCTTCATATATCATACGTTCAATGAAGCATTCAAGGTAGCACAACAACAATGACGACGAGTAGGAAGGCATCGCCTTAAGGCGTTCCAAATTGATACCATGAAAGATAGCAGATTATTACCGTTGCTGGTGTGAATGCATCTTTGACTTTAGTTTCACAATAAGACAAATCAGCAAATTTATTGGATTCTTATTACACATACTTACATACATACATACATATGTACATACAACACAATTACAACTAAGAATATGCTGCTTTCAATTGAGCAAATGAAAAATTCTTTTGTAATAATTAGCTAAACGATTTATTGGATAGTGGAATTTACTGCAGCTGATTATAGGTGTGATAAGCTGCATTTGTATGTATGTATGTGTGTATGTATGTATATATGTATGTATGAATGTAATTGTAATTGGAAATAAATGATAGCTAAATGTATGAGTAAACATTTCTTGCTGTTGTTAGTGTTACTTTTTCTCTTTGTGAATCCCTAATCCTCGTGTTTCAATATGACAGCATGCAAACAAAAGACTTAAGAAACAAACTTGTAACTATTCGAATTGAGCACATATTTTTTCACTACTTTTGGTTACTTTGAGTGATTTTTTTTTTTGTTATCCAAATTTGTTTGTACTTCTCAGAAACTAAACTCGGTTGAAAAATGGATTTTTTTTTTGGTACTACAGCAGAAGGTGTGCGCTAAACGGAACTGTCAAAATAATAAGAAATGCCCCAGATGTAAACTTCAGTGACAATTTTCCTATTTGATGGATGAGTGACACAGAATGGCAATCATCAGTGGAGAGTTGCAAATATTTTCGACAAATTTGTATCAAAAAGTAGATGTCGCTGCTCAAACAATGCGCAGAATAAATTTCGATTACAAAAATCGATAACAGTTGGCAAGCTTATGAAGTTTTGAAGAATTTTTGGTAAAAATCGATAAAATCTAGCTATCGATAAAAATACTTCAAATCGATAAATATCGATTTAAATATAAGTATTAAACTTAAAAAAAATTTTAATAGCTAAAGGTTTTTTAAAAATTATAAAGAATTACAGAATATATTTCGATTGCAAAAATCGATAACACTTGACAAGTTTATGAGTCTAGAAAATATGCTTGGTAAAAATCGACCTAAACCAGCTGTCGATAAAAATTTTTTTAATTGATAAACATCGATTAAAATGTAATAAAATTTGTAATATCATTAAAAAAAATGTCAATCTCTAGAGGTTAAAAAATTATAAAGAGCTACATATACATACATATGTACATACATACATACATATAAACAAGAAGTGAAAACTAAAAACAATGTATAGAACATATCTCAATTCCAAAAACTTTCAAAACTCGAAAAGATTATGAGGCTAGAAAAAATTCTTGGTAAAAATCGACCAAAAACCAGCTTTCAGTAAAAAAAAATTTTAAATCGATAAATATCGATGTAATAAAATTGGCAATATCATTAAAAAAAATGAAATTATCAAAAATTAATAAAAATGTATAAAGAAATATACAAATGAAACCTGAAACTGCGATTGATTTCGCAAATCGTAATGATGTGCCACCCGATGGTTGGTTTCCCGATAGAAAAATCGACAATAATCAGAAAAAATCAGTATTTAGGAATTGTCATGAATCGATAAATTATAACCTAGAAATATGGTATTTTTACTTGCCTTTATTATTTTTGTATTGTAATATATTTTGAGGTTACAATTAATCGATTCTTAACAATTTTTAAAAATCGATCAAAGTTGACAAAAATCGATGAGATAGAAAAAATTTAAAAGATGAGAAAGAAAAAATCAAAATAAAAAATTTGCATAACATACCTTTAACTGGATCTAAACCCAAGGCAATAAACATAGAAAAAATAATAGTTTAAAAAATATTTCTAAAATTGCGCCAAGCACCCTGTACTCAACTTCTTCAAAAATAAATTTTTTGTCATTTTGTTTTTCTTATGTTAAACGCTAGACGAAAAATAAAACTTTCAAAACTTATAAAAGAAATTGCGTATAAAAAATTTAAAATAAATATTAGCCGTGCAAACAAATGATTAAAATTAGCAGAGATGTTAAAGAATGCGTCGAATGAAGTTCAAAAATTATTGTGAAACATTTTTTCAGTTTTTTTTTTTTTAATTGCGAGCAAATCAAATTCAAATTGTACAAACAATGATGGCTTTGAAGCGCAGAGGAGACTACAAATTTTCAGATAAAGCTTTAGAATTGAAATCCGAACGTAGCGAAAGTGAAGCTAGTTGCGCGCCAGCATGGATGTATCAAATAGGCGATGCTATGGCCGATGTAGCTTCAACAGATGAATTACCAGATGGTATGAAATAAGCAGTGTGATAAGTGATAACATTTCAATTAAAAGAACAATCGGATTACAACTAAGCGCTTTCAAAAGCACCATATTTCATTGTCAAAGTGAAATATAACGAAATTCATAATCTACTTTTAGGCTGCTTATACAAAAATTATTTCTATGCTAGTTCAATTCTATTGAAGGATTAAATTTAAATTTTTTTTAATTGTTTGCTTTCAGGCTACGCTACCAGTGTTGGCTATGGTGAACGCTTTCGCAACAGCGAATACTTACCTTTATTTTCGTGCTATCCCTTGGTGCCTTTTCTGATCATTTTAGGCTGTTTGATAACGCTTGGCGGGTATGTAACTGCTTTCTATGATCAATTGTCTTAGTGTGCGCTCAAATGTTTTTCCATTACTTAATTGCGCGTATAATCCTTTACAATCTTGCTACAACAAAAACAAAAAACAGTATTGCTTATGCGGTCTATTGCTGGAGAAGCGGCAGAACTCTTAATCGTGACAGGAATTGTAAAATTAGCAAAGAGGACGTCAAGTGCTTTTACATGAATTATATTTTGGTGTTAGCTATTTGCATAATTTTGATGTAAGTATAGTTCTGCTCGCTAAGCGAAAACGCCATTTTTTATTATGATTTCGTTGCAGTTTTGCAAACGTCATAATGCTGATCGCCAATAACAATATTGTAGAAACAAAAGATGAACGCGCCTTGCAACTTAAATTAGCACATCGAAGTATTGAGGAGTTGGAAAATAATACACCAACTGGAAATTTTGAAGATTCTTTGAACATCTTCGATCAACTCTCGACGAAATTGTTGCGCGCCATTGAAAGTTGGTTGTTGCTCATTCAATTGAAGAATCAATGCAAAAATCCTTATTTCTTTTGTAGTTAAAGCTCAGCCATATCTTGGAGAGATTAGTCAAATAAGAAATGTGCAAGATTCCATGCTGTACAAAGATGATATTAAAGAGTTATTGGACACTTTTGCACACGCCAATGGTTATATGCTACATTTTTTAGACTGTAAGTAATAACAAACTGAAGTATTGCATATTTTTAGGCGTATAATATTATTTAACAAATGTTGTACTCTTTTCAGCTTGGCGCTATTATGATACTAATGCAACAAAATTTGCTCACACCGTGGCTACAATGGATAGTCGCAGAGCAGTACGCGAGTTGCGGCGCGTTCGAACAGATTTTTCAAATGTCGTTTATAAGGTGAGTTGAAAGAGCATTTACTTCAAAAATGTAACGATGATTTCTGCATTTTTCCATCCTTTAGGTTATTCAACAAAATCGCGCATTTTACAACTATTACCAGAAATTGGAAAATATACCCAAAAATGAGGCGGCAAGTTACGAAAGTGAGTCTGATAAAAAGTTGCTTTTTTCAAATACGATGAGTATGCATATGCAAAATGTAGAGGATAAGCTGGAGAAGCTCGGTAATTAATTGATTGTGCGGCATGCAACAAATTTTCAAATTTTTTTTCGAAATACTCCAATTTTCTTTTAAAAGGTATTAAATTACACGAGCGTACAACTAGAATGAAGGATACTATAGATAGCTTGCAGAACGCTTCCGAAGGTGCTGGCTATATTGAATTTCCTGCAACGCTTTTAGGATTCGGATATTTCATTTGTGTAGTAATGTTGTTGGTAAGTCAATGATTTAGGAACAGCCAATTCTGGCATGTTGCCAGTCGTGCGACTATGCGTTGCATACTTTTAGGCGCTGTTTTCTTTCTCTGTTTTTTTTTTTTCTTTTCAATATTTGTGCATTTGCATCATGATAGCCTATCTGGCTGCTGCTGCTTTTTCATTGAAACAAAAAACTTGAACGTGGTTTGTGTAATCTTCAAGTCAGCTTCACTGTAATGTAAAGTTGATTGCAATTGTTAAGGAATTCGACTTGAGTTTAAGTTGATATTCTCATTGAATTACAGCGAGTTTTACTGATCCAGAATAAATTGTAAAAACTAGTTGAAATCTGAAAAAAATTAAATCGAGTTAATTTACTTTTCAAATTAGTTACAGCATTGAGCACATATTCATAAAAAATAAATTTGATTTATATAATGCTGCTTAAAATAGCATTTTCATACTAATTTGGAATCATACGAGTTTTATAAAGTTTTTTGATTTTTTATGAATATGATTTTTGATTTTGTTTTCTTTCTTATAGATAGTTTTTCTTTCACTTTCATTTATGCCCTTATGGTTATACGCCAAATACTGCACCCGATTGGCGAGTTTAAGATGCATTTTGCCCTTAATGTAAGTCCATATAAATTTAAAAAGTGTTTACATTTTTGCTAAACTAGATAATAATTTCAATTGAAATTTCTCTTCTGCGAAAGCACTATAGCTTTGATATTTGCATTCTATCTGATATTTGTCTTGGCGACAATGTACTATATTCTTTATGGAATGGTGGCAAAGGATGGTGTATGTGAAGGAAAACGGTAATTATGATGTTTAATTTAGCTTTAGACACGTTCTATGTATCGATTTTAAATACATGTTTATTTTGTTATAATTTCTTTAGAGCTATGCCATTATTTCGATCCAACTTAATCGATGATTTTCTGAATAACTCAAATATATACGATGCGAATAGTGCCGCTAACTATGACAAAGACACAGCTGAAATTGAAAAAGTATTGAAAGAAATAGAAAATGTGTTGAAATTGCGTGAAATACGCGATGTGACTAGTCCACCAACAAATATTTTCGAAGCATTTCATGTCAATAAAACTATAATACAAGATATCTATGTCGAAATGTTAAAAGTTTCGGTTTATGCGCCTAAAAATATAGAAACTTTTGGACAAATTTGGCAAGCGCATCGTTTGAGTACGAATAAAATATTACAACAATTGAATTGTACACACGCAATTGGCCATACAATGGCGACATCATTGCATGGTCAAGTCGCCAGAGAAATGGATAGATTATATAGAGCGACATGGCGTATTGAAGCAATGTTACAAGATACTCCTAAGCAAATGAAAACTAAAAGCGGTTATGAGACCGCTGCAAAATCGAGTGCCATGTTGGATACAAACAATGATTTGATATCGATCTTCAATGCTGAACGCGCGCAATTACGTGCAAGCTTATATGGTGCAAAGAGTAGACAATTTGAAGATTTGAAGCCTATAGCACAGCTCTATAAGGATTTAACAACACCATCTTGTGAGTGTATGGTGCGTTCAATGGTGAGTCGGTTAACGGTTTAGAGTTGGTGATGAAACGTTTCACAAACTATCGCTTCTTTTACACAGAATCTCTTTTGGTTTGGCGCAATTGTTTCAGTTTTTACATTACTTTTGCTATTGGCTTTATTGTTGTGGCTAGAAGAAATGCTAAGCAGAACTTGTTTGTTGTCCACTAAAGAATCCAGGCGAGGAAGAAGTGCTAGAAAAACACGAGGGCGTTCACGTACAAGAAGCACGAGTCGGCCAGGTACAACACATTCTAGCCACAGTCGTACATCACACTCCACCGGCAACTATACACCACATTCCACACGCAATGGTACACCATACTCTTCCCGCCCAAATACACCCTATTCTAGCCACGCTGATACACCATTATCTACACGCGCAAATACACCACATACCAGCCGTGCTACACCACATACCAGTCGAGCTAGAGCACATTCTAGTCATCGTGGCACACCATACTCCAGTCAACGCACTTCACCACACACAAGTCCTCCTCGACGCGCATCATCACATACTTTTAAACACACAACACCATATTCAAAGTATGCTAGAAGTCCTGAACGAACGCCTACAAGGGGAACCAGTTTGGCGCAAAAATTGCCACCGATGTATGATCCATATTTGAATGACTACAATAGCGCAAATATAGAGCAAGATCCTTTGGCAGATCGTTTTACAGAACGTTTAAGTAGACGTGATGTTTTACCGCGACACCAACAACGCAAACATCACTACCCTAGCCTTGGACACCGTGACATGAAAGATTTTTTAACATATGAACCGTATCCTGAGTTATCAAATGTAACTCATCAAACACAACAACCAACAATAGTTGCACCAGAACAATCGTATAAAGAACCTAAAAGTATATGGAAAAATGATGCATATCGATATCCTGGTTTTGCAGGCAGCGATATGAGTACAAACAAATCTAATGACATACCAAGAAGTATATCAAAAGTATTAGAACGTCGTGGTAGAAGTCATTCAAGAGCGAAGCATGAGCCAAGTACGAATAATGATGAACAGCCACGTACAAGTGGAATTAATGCTCAAATTGCCCCGTTGCCTCCTGGTAAGGTTGGTATAGTTTTATGTCCTTGTGGTTGTGGTAAACCTTCAAAAATCTATGGAACAAAAGGTGATATTGAACGCATCAGACAAGCCGGGCGTATTTGTATTGCCAAACGTGGTGAACACTTGAAAAATAAACATTTAAGACCATTGGCGTCTATAGTAAAATTCCATAGCGATGAACCGGATGAAGATAATGTTTAGCGACGCATGTAGCATATTAATTTTAATATAAAACTTACGTATGCAATATAAATATAGGCTACTTGTTAATATAATTTGTATACATTTCTGTCGAAACGCTTGGTAGTTATGAGTTATGCTAGTTATCAAAATTTCGAGGTCAAGAATCTACAATAAATATTTGATTTCTTATTACTAAAGGTTGCTCGATTTACCCTCTTTCTATGTGCATCCAACGTTTAAGTCGTCCAGTAGTGCAGGATCGATTGAATACAAATGCTTATAAACGTATTGATAATCGAATTGTGGCACCTCACGTTCTTCCTTCTTAATGCTACGCAAACCAGTATGGGGGCGCAAAAAACTATCTGCTAAAGGAAACCATAAAAGTGTTTTAAAGCTGGGCTCACGATTTTCCTTAATATCCTCAATCATACGCTTTCGATGCTTCATATACAACATTCGTACGGTTTGTATTCTTTTCGCTACAAAATCAGCATCCAAACCACTGCCCATAGCGGCAGCAATATCTTCATGCGCGGCGTTACGCATTTTAGTAGAGCTGAAATAGTGATTGTTTTGGTCCCACAAACAGGGGTGTGCACCGTAAAGACGTACAAACTTTACATTGTCTTTGAGTGACCAAATGTGGTTTTCTTTGAGTGAGTAAGGCTTACTTTTCCTCTTCCTTTTCTTCTTTTCAGGATGCTCGGTCATATTTTGGTCAAGTGTTGGATAAGATTTTACCTGATTCGCATTTAGTGTAGGTTCACCACTATCTGCAGTTTTGTTTTCTGTTTTCGTCTGCTCCTGTGTATCCACATATTCCTCCACAAGTGGCCACCACACTAAATCGGGTTTGTAATTCTTTTCCGTTTTTATTTTTTCAATTTCTTGTTGATAGGAAAAGCGATATGATTTTAAGCGATTTTTCAAGAGTTCTTTTGATAATTGCAATAAACGGCTAATCTCTTCAAGTGCATTTTCGTATTCATGTTGATCGATTGTTTCAGTTCCTTCAACTGGTAATTTCCAAAACACTGGATATGTTCGTAATACAGAAACAAATCTTAAGCACTCTTCATTGGGCCCCTTGAGATCTTCCCACAAACCATTTTCACTATTAGTTGTACTTTGCGAGTCCTGTGTAAAAATGATATTATTTTATTAGTTGCTAAATCAAAGTTTAAATAAAAGATTTTATTGGTGCACCACCTACACTCGCGAAATTGTATACATAGTTGAACCTCAGAACTGGACAAATTTTTAGAATAGCATACAATACGTAGGAATTGTGGCAGTTCTATTATCTTTTCATTTCACCTACTCCAAACCCATCGATATCAAGAAAACAAAAATTAAGGTCGACTTCAGTTAGTTCTTGTATCTGCACTCTAGAGATAACATTGTCCGCTGTGCACAGAACTGGCATGTACTGTCCCGGAATACTAAATGGTGCACTAAATTTCAGTCAAAAAGAGATATAAAAACATACCACGTCTTGTTCTATTTTGATATCAACAAATTCGCTTTTCGGCATTTTATCATTTCCTTTTTCTAGATCAACTTTTCCGGCATCATCTAGCACAGCGTTACCGTCATCATCCTAGCAATAAGACATTTTAACATAACTAAATAAAATAGGTATTTGTTTCCTTTGGCACTCAACTACTAATAAATTAGCTAAAAATATGATAGGGGTGTCAAAAGACGCGTTTTGACCTCAGTATCAATGATCCGAAGTCGAAATTTCATTTTTTTGTTGCAGTGAAGAGATATTTGCAATCAAAGTTCAGAATTTTCTGTTATTTTCATGTGGTTGTTGTAATCACAAATTACACTGTGAGAAAAGAGGACATCACCGTGGCGGTAGCCACGTCTATGGCACACACCCGGAGTTGGAATGGCGTAGCCCAGGGTAATTTTTGGAAGCGCGGCCAAAGGCCGCCTACTCGGAAAGGTGTTCCGCACATAAAAAACATGGATCGGGCCCCTAAATCAGGATTTGACCTGGGTCATTTTTTGGTTTTTTGTTAATAACTTTTCACTAAAACAAAAAAATTAAATATCGACTTCGGATCATTGATACTGAGGTCAAAACGCGTCTTTTGACACCCCTATCATATTTTTAGCTAATTTATTAGTAGTTGAGTGCCAAAGGAAACAAATACCATAAAATAAGCTAAAATGTGTGCTTTACCTCCATATCATCATCATTGGTAGGTTTTGCAGCCCTCAAAAATGAGTGTGCGAAACTGAACCATTTTAGCTCGGTCTTAACAACGGTCCCTGCATGCGCACGTCGTTTTATGCGACGCTCTTCCTGTCGGTAATGAGCACGGAGCGTTCTGAGCTTCTTAGATATTTGTGTATATGTCAAGCCAATGCCGATGGCTTCAGCAATATCCTTGAGTGCCCCTATGCGTAATTTTCGACTGGAGTAATGTGGATCACTTACATTCCACAGCCATGGACGATCGCGGTACAGACGTAGCAGCTGCAGTGTTTGTTCCTCATTCCATTCATTATTGCCTTGGGAAGATCGTGTGGAAGGCATATTAATTATTCAAGCTGGTATGATGCCGTTCTCCATGCAAATATACAAATTTTGAAACTGCAGAATCTCATTGCAAATCTAGAGTTGGTAAATTACTCGATACCTTTTTTAAAATATCGATAATTTCTAAGTATCGATATTAGAATTTCGTGATATTAGTTCCGTAAATCCTCTTTGAGATATGGCAAACATTTGTTACGAAATTGGTAATTAAAATATTTACAAAACAGGTTAAATTTGATGGTTCTTACTAAAATAGGTGCGTAGCTCGAAAATTTTGTTGGCAATACCTCCACTCTTCTCGACATTTTTGTGTGCGTTTTGGCCGTTGCGTGCTGTCGTACAGAGCTACATATATTATAAATAAATATTCTACCAAGCTATTTATTGATATGTAATTTAATATTTTAAGCATGAATCTATAGTAAAATCTGTCAGCAAATCGGGGTCAATTAAATTTAAATTCGTATAAACATATTGATAATCAAATTGTGGTAGTTCGCGTTCTTGTTTTTTTATCGAACGTAAACCTATATGGGGCCGCAAAAAACAATCAGCTAATGGAAACCAACGTAATTTTACATCTGGTTCACGATTCTGTTTTATATCCTCGATCATACGTTTGCGATGTTGCATGTATGTTATGCGGAAGATTTTAATTTTTTTTGTAACATAATCAGTGTTTAATCCATAACCCATGGCTGCAGCAATATCTTCAAGAGCAGCATTACGCATTTCACGTGAACGATAGTGTTCATGTGCAAGGTCCCAAAGACAAGGGTGGGCGCCGTAGAGACGTAAAAATTTAACAGAATGTCTTAGTGGCCATTTTCCCTCAAGCAGATTATCATCCTGGTCATCCACAATAAGTTTCGTTGGAGATATAGTAAGGTTTTGCCGGTTAATTACGTTATTGCTTATACTTAGTTTATCGGTTGGAATTGGGTTTAAATTCGTTTGGGTTAGATGCTGAGTTAGAGCTGATGGTATTAATGTGGCACTTTCAGAGGAACTTTTTTTTACTTCATCGAGATTTTCTAGCAAAACATATTCACCTTCCATTGAGTTTTCTTCAGATTTGAAAGTAGAAGCGGAATTGTTGATATAATAATCATCGCTTGATGTACTTTTTGGATCCTGTGTAATAAAAGCGTACAGGCTGGTGTAGGATTTCATGGCACTAAAGTTACTTACCTCCACTTCTGGCTCCATCTTGATGTCGACATCCTCACTTTGCAAATATTCATCATCGGTTTCTGGATCAATAGTACGTACTACAGCATCCTGTAAAGATGAATGATTTTCAGCATCCTAAAACAAAATATTTGAACATAACAAGAATTTTGGAACTGTTTTATCTAACTCACCTCTTTTTTATCATAATCTAATGGATATAAGTTCTTCAGAAAGGAGTGCGCCAAACTGAACCACTTCAATTTGGTTCTAGCTCCCATGCCTTTACGTATACGCTGTTTTATGCATACTTTTTCATGTCGATATGTAGCTCTAACTATTTGGATCTTCTGTGAAATTTGCGCATACGCCGCTCCATTGCCCAACGCTTGTGCAATATCGATAAGAGCAGCTTTTCGTAATTTACGATTCCGATTATCTGGATCACTTGTATCCCATAAGCAAGAATGTGCTCGGTACAAACGTAGAAGGCGCATCAGCTGTTTAGTAGTCCATTTCTTGACGCCGGAATCTATTTGCGGATCTTCGAAGATCTGAACTCTATTGCCACTCTAATGAATAGATAGATATTTGTGAATCCAATTCTATGTTGTGAACAGATTGTTTTAAATCACCTGTACATCGTCAGCTGCTGCACTTGAATGCCCTACACCATTAGTGTGCAATGTCCACGTCCTGTCTTTGCCGCGAAATGAATATTGAAAGGATTTTGAAGACATATTTATTAAAACCTATTTAATATTTTCAGTTCTGTGAAAGGCTCACTGTAGTAAAGGTCACCACTGTCGTCTATAATGCACACTGATCAAACTTCCTGAATTTTAAACAATCTTTGTTGTTTCCAAAATAACAAAATTTCTAATACAGCTAGAGATAACACTCTACGTACTCGATACTTTTAACTGGAATCGAGATCTTTTGATGTTGGAATAAAGGCCTAAACAGAGTTCTCGCGAACTAACTTCGATGCGAATTATTCAAATACGAATTACCGTTTAGAGAAACCTTCCTGGGCCTAAAATTTTTTGAAGAAACTTATTTAAACCCTAATCAAAAAGCAAAGGAATGAAGGGATTACGTTTCTATGAAATATTTGAACCTAGACTGGTCCCTTATAAACAACATGGCAAAACAAACTCACGAAATGTGTTTCAAGTTGTATTACAAAGCACCAAGCCAAAAATAATCTTATGTCCGGAACGTCCCTCTGAGTTTAGTGAAAACTCACCCATCAAATCTTAAATGTCAGCCATGTGTAATCGTTGTCAAAAGGGTTCTGGGGTAGGAAAAAGAGCCCCTTTTCCGGAACGTATACGGACTTTCGGTAATACTTTACGGTTTACGTCAAGTGTTAATACACGTCCAAAAATATAGGTAGAGGTATCAATAGACGCGTCTTCACCTCCGTAACAATAATCTGGAGGGGGAAATCCGATATTTTTAGAATTTTGCGAGATATTTGCAGTTAAAGTTCACAATTTTTCTGTCATTTTCATGTGGTTGTTGTAATCAAATTACCCTGTGAGAAAAAAATGACCCATAGAGTCGGAACGGTGGCATGTTGCCACCGTTCAGGGCAACCACCTGGAGTTGGAATGGCGTAGCCCAGGGTTATTTTTTGAAGCGCGGTCGAAGGCCGCCTACGCGGAAAGGTGTTCTGCACATAAAAAACGTGGATCGGGCCCCGAATTTGGGATCTAACCCGGGTCAATTTTCGGTTTTTCACTAATAACTTTTCACAGAAACAAAATATTGCTTTTCCCCCTTCGGATTATTGTTACGGAGGTCAAGACGCGTCTTTTGATACCTCTCTCAAGATTTTTGGACGTGTATTAACACTTGACGTAAACCGTAAAGTATTACCGGACTTTCGTTGATGGCTATTGAAGTTGTGCCGTTAATATAATTTTAGCCCATAACTTTCTTGTAGAGTATTGACACCTCAGCAGAAGATTCTGTCTGTTCTTTTAATTCGATATGGCAGCATGGCAACTGTCAAGAACAAGGTAAAACAAATCTGGTACAAAACAAATTGTCAAAGTTGTTGCTATTTTCGACTTTTATGCATTGGAAAATTTTTTCGCTTGTAATAAAATAATATACTACACAAAAACAAAGAAAATGTTGGAAAAACTAAAATCATTTCAAAATAACTAAACTCTCACGAATTTTGGCTGAATGAAAAGACAAAGTTCGGCGGCATTCAGTACACAACGACGGCACAAAATAAAACAGCCGTGGATACGCCAAGCAGACTTGATTGGAAACAAAAGCTGCGCTAGAAAAAATTGAATTTAGTCAATAAACGAGACATTGATTACGGCAAAAATACAGTAGCCCATTAAAAGTTGAGTGAAGGACAAGCTTAAGCTGAAATAGCGGTGCAACAACATCAACCAGCTTAGCTTGTGGTTTGCAACAGGGGCAATGGAAAATTTGCAAGGGCGTAACTCAAGCGGAAGTAATGGTCGATTTTTACAAAATAATTCTGAGACTGAAAAACTAAGTGGGGGTCATTGTGGTAAGGTGGTGCATAAAAGTGCTGGTATAGGAGGACCTGTAAAGGGGCACTCTGCAGCGGAAGATGACTGCAGTTGCTCTAATAGTGTAGGCAGCGGTAGCAGCTGGTTGACTTGTGGGCAACAACATATGCACAACAATAACAACAACAATTCAATAGAACCAAACGTACAATCCAAATGTAATGTAGCCGTTGCAACAACTGTAAGCATAGCAAACGTTACTTTGACCAATGATGCAACTGATGCGTCATGTACCGGCACGGCCAAAGTAAAAAAAGATGGTAGTGAAGTAGGCACAGGGTGTTGCGCAGGTGTGTTAGGGAAAGCTGAAATTAAGGACCGACAAATAGGTATAGGAGGTAGAGCTGTCTTTGGCGAATCAGGCACTGAAATGACATGTTCAAATGTTAAAACGAATGGAGGCATAGATTCACAGGTTTGTACGCTGATCTTATGCCTATACTCATATTAATTGACTTGCAACTTATAGGAAAATCATGCTACCGGCATTGCAGATGCTATTGGTATAGCGCCACAGGAAGCAATTGGTGCTGTGGGAACAACGTCATGTGATTCCCATGCAAGTACATTTGATGTATTTACAGCAGCAGCAGCTGCTGCCGTTTCACGTAGTGCTTCAGTTAATAATTCCACCGAAAATCTCAGCTTCACCAGTGATAATTTTTATGCTGACGGTTTATTACTACTAGAAGGTGATGATGACATTGACGAGGTAGATATTGACGGTGAAGAGATTTCGCTAAACTCAGATGATTGTGTGTATGCGTATCGTGGCGATGGTGGCGACTTCGATCTTGCTTTAGATCCACTTGATGGCCGCAGACTTGGAAATAGCAATAACTGCATGATGGATGATGAAACAGATTTTCTTGAAATGGATTTTGAACCGGATCCTCTATCAGAAGTCGAGTATGGTTCAATTGAGGCAGCTCCTGGTCATGCGGATGCCTTTTTAATGCAACGTGATGCTTGTCATTTAAGTGGGCGTCATTCAGCAACGTTAGGGCACTATGACACTACCGGTGCAGCGGAACAACGGCAGCTGTTCAGTTCGCCTATAGATGATACTTTATCAGTGCCACCCGCTAAAACACTTCAATCCCAGTTAATGTTAAGTAAAAACTTTGCACGTATCACCATGCATTTGGATCAAATTAAAGGAGAGAATGGCGACTGTGATGCCTACAATCGCACACATAGTGAACACAATGATGTTGTTGATACGGTGTCAAGTAGTATCATAAATACGGCACATTCGCTGCCTAATACATTACTTTCGAATTTCGGGCGTGATATACTACATACAAAAGAAGAGGAGAAAGTGGTGGGCACTGCATTGAAAGTAACAGGTGATTAAAGCCTATTTTAAGTGTGTGCATTCATACATATTATTATTTATATATTACAGGTGCCAAACCAAAACGGTTCTCCACATTTTCTACATCCTCATCAACATCTTCCAAAAACTCTTCAAAATCTCGCAATTCACTGCGCTCAACTTATGCAGTGCCAACACTATGTAATAGTGTTAGCTTTGATGAGCGTAGTGCTAGCTGTAATGAATTTCGTAACGCAGCAGCTAAACTACAAGCAGCAAGTACAGAAGATGGCATGTACTATGGTGAGAAGAGCCGTGGCCCCAACACATCGACCACAACAACAACCACAAATGATTGTGACGATTTGTGCATGAATGATGACACCTGTTTAGATTGTTTGGAAAAAGAATTTCTAGCCAACACCATTGGCAAGACAATGGATCCGTATGAGTGTACACGTTGCCGTAAACGTAGTAGTAGCAGCATGGCTATATTTAAACGTGCTGCAGTACAAACCTCCATAGGGCCAACACGCTGTCGCAGTGGTTCACCATTGCTCTTTAAAGATGGTCGTGATGATTGCATTTTCGAGAAGACCACTGTAGGTGATTATTTGCAACAGCCAAGAATAGTGGATTGGGCGGCTACTACTTTTAGAGATATT
This sequence comes from Sphenella marginata, assembly GCA_951509765.1. Classification (NCBI taxonomy): domain Eukaryota; kingdom Metazoa; phylum Arthropoda; class Insecta; order Diptera; family Tephritidae; genus Sphenella; species Sphenella marginata. Next base: position 97,796,370 of record OX608080.1, on the reverse strand, counting down.
GGCATGCTAAAGGCTGAAAGAAGTGTTGTGGGCGATAGTGTTAGCTATGATGACAGTGGGCCTAAGATGAATCTCATACCGCGCGTGCGTACGCGTGTGCGTGCACGCACTTGCGATGCCAATGTATTGCAGCAATTTCAAAACGAAGAAAAAAGTATGAGCCAAAGACGTACATCGGATGATAGCTGCTTGGAAAGCGAACATGTGAGTTGCTGGCAAAATCGCTATTATTTGTAAATTTAATGCTTACGATAATTCGAATTTACTTTTAGCTCTTGAAGAATTTACTACTGACTGAAAAGGGAGCTGTAACAGTTTCCACTTTAAATTTAAGCGAGGAGTTGCTAGTGCAGGCACTGGTACGTATTTTGTTGAAAACACAATTCAAATATTTGTTTACAATTTCATTCATTTAATTGAATTGCAGGACAAACTTCATGTATCATATAACTTAGAACTGTTGAAATCTCATCTTTTTTATGGTTCAAATGCCGCTACAACAGCACCGACGATAAATACGTCAGTATTGATCGCGCAAAAAAGCTTGAATGATTTTAAGGATTTAAAAGATTTAATCATGTATGAATCAAAAAAGAAGTGTAATCATCCAAAACTAAAACGGCTGATTGAGTTGGCTACACGACAGCAAGTGGAGGTGCAATTTCAACAGGTAAATATTACACTGTACAACATTTGAGAGTGTTTAGAATCGTAATTGATTTATTTCTTTAAAGAATCCCAAGGAGATCGAAGGAGATTTGGTGCCTGTTAAAGTTGCTGATATACTTCAAATATGGGTGCGCACAAAAAATCTCACTGCACTTAAGCATTTGGAAAAACGTTTCGTAGAAGCGAATGTTTTGGGTAAGAAATTTGTACCAACTATTGAAATTTATGTACAAAGTTCTGATTTATATGTATTTATCTACAGGCAAAACAGCTAACATCATACGACAGGCGCAACAACGTTGCACACAGCGGCGACCACTGCCTGATTTCATATTAATACCGCAATACTATCCCGTTGGAATTTTAAGGCTTGCAAAGAAATTTTAAATTCTGTTATACTTAAAAGCTGCGATTTGTATGGCTGTTTTACGTTTATATTATTTACAAAAGAGAAAATGATCAATAAAAATGAGCAAAATAAATGCAACAATAATCTCATACATAATCATAAGCATATACATTAAATGTTGTTATGCATAGACGAATAATGCAATATTAATACTTAAAGCTAGAAACTACATACATAGTTTTATTGAAAGAAAAGAAAAATGGTAGTAAACTTAAATAAATGTACTGCTATTTATTAATAAATTTATGAGATACATACATACAACTATAATTATAAAGCAAACTATCACTATAAAACAAAACTTATACGAATTAAATAATGAACTGTTTCTATGTAAATATGAAAACTATTCTAAAACATTATTTGGCATTGTGTTTTGTTGTGTCAGTATTTTTATTAAAATGCATTAGTACAACATTTAATACTAATTTATTTTCCTATGCATAAATATGTTAATTACACTCATCACAAATATACATATCGAACGCTACATGCCAAAAGAACTTAAGCGACAAAAAAATATGCTTGAAATTTTTACCAAAAAAATAAACAAAAAAATAAAACGAGTGATTTGTTTCAAAAAAGCAAAATTGCACGCTATAAAATCTTGAAATAGGAAAAAGAATATTATGTCGCTTCTGTCTCTTTTTTAGGTAACGGCTCGATATTTGGAATACGTATAAAAAATGTTGATAACGTAGTGCTTAGGCAGTTACCTGCATATATTAATGTGTGCGCGGATTCCAATGTTAGCTAAGGTTAAGTTCCAACTGCAAAAATTTCTAAAACAAATGAACGAAAGTATGTAAATGAGAAAGACTTCACCGAATAAAATACTTAGATTTTAACTGAACTGATTTCACCAAGCAACTAGCTGAATGCGTTATGTCAATATTAGAAAATATAGCACGCTTTTAGGCGCAACTAGTATGTGAAATATTTTTGCATTTGATTTTCTTGCTTAGCTACATTTGGAATCCTTTTAATGCACAGAACTTATATTGAATAACTGAATAAGCAAGCTTATATACAACTGTAAAGGTATTTTTAAATACATACATACATATGTAAATGTAGATGTAATGTTTAGTAGTAAACATATATACATAATTCGAATGCACACGTAACAAACGCTTATTACACAAACCTAAACCCTACACCAAACTTTGTGTAAAACAAAATTTCACAGCGCACATATGTATGCACGTGTTGTTGTGTATTCAATGCAAATATTTATGTTTGTTAAATATGCAAAAAAAAAACACAGACGCACGATTAGTATGCTGTGTGTTGGAGCAGAAATAATTTAGTATGTTAACTATTAGAAGAAAAAACAAAAGAGCAAATATTTGAAAAATGGTGAATACAATTCATGTTTTTAAGTTATCATTTCCTTACTTAATTTTTTTGGTACTGTTAAACATTAACATTTGCGCAAAATTGCAATTAAATAAAATTACATGTATGCCTAAAACTGCATAGCAAAAGCCAAACAAATAAATTTCTAAATATACCTATATAAAAGCAACTACACTCTTGTTTCAAGTTTAACCTAAGAGATGGAATTAATTTTCAAAAAAAAAAAAAATTTATACGAAAACTATTTTTTCTTTAACTTTTAATTTCTGATTGATATCTGGGATTATTATTATTAATTTAATTTTAATCAAAAATGGGGCACATACTCAGCAGCCGATAAGTTTTCAAAAAATTGCTGAAATATCGCTATTTCAAACTTTAATGCTTAGCTTAAAATATTTTTTAAAAATACACGAAAACCCTGAAAATGAGTTATCGATATTTTATGCAGCGCGCAAATTATTGAAATATAAATAACTGTCACAGAGATGGTTAAAAAAAAATATTTAAACTACAAAAAGCAATTTTTAAATAACAATTAAACTATAAATTTGTGTTCGTTTTTCAACATTTACATACCACCAGCTGCACTCAACATTCAACAATAACAAATTTCCATTGTGAATGCGCACTCAATTCACGTTCAACAAAGAAGAGAACAAATAGAAAGAATTAATTTTTCCATCATATATTTTTTTTTTTGAAAATTTCAATATCGTACAGAAAGAATGTAAACTTCAAAAACAATTTCGTTGTTGTGCATTGAGAGGCGATGGAACCAAGTCGCACACGAGTTTGCATTTGCTATTTGATAACAACATTGTTAATCAGTTGCTTTATCTATGTATTAGTTTCGAGCAATTTGGATAACGGTCGTAAACTCGGCCGTTTGCGTGAGGATGTGGATGAGATTGCGGTGAGTAAATGAATATAAAAGCAATCACACCTTAACACTCTCTCGCTCTCTATTTGCAGCACGTTGTCTTGCATACAGCGCCCGGACAAGGTGATACAAAACATTTGAATGAAATTATTGATGGCATACTTAAGAAACGTCTAGCTGGTATTTGGGATGATTTATATGCGATGAAAAAACAATTACGGCTAACCGAATGTTCGGGGCGTACAACGAGCACACAGCATACGGGCGATGGCGCTGAAGGTGGTGGTGGATCAGCAATAGGACGCACATCGCCAGCGCGTGTCAATTATGCAGCAGAGGAATTGGGCGCAAAAGTGCAAGATGTCAAAGCTGAACCGCTTGATCATGGCAATGTTGTGAGATCGATATTGGGTTTGACATTTAGTGCGAATCCGCCTATAAATATGCTCAAATCAGGCATGGAGCCAGGCAATTGTTTTGCTTATAAACGTGATAAAGCGGTGGTAACCATCAAATTGGCACAAGAGGTATGTGTGAATGAAAATGTTTTTGTATAAACAAATATATTTTTAATATATTTATTTTTTGTTTTTGTTTTGCACACGCAGATAATTGTGGAGAGTTTTGAATTGCAACATCTTTGTAAAGGGAATGCGCCCAACAATGATACAACAAGTGCGCCGAAGGACTTTGAAGTTTATGTAAGTTTTTTGTATGCAAAGAAGAAAATGTTAGTCAACAAATGATAAGCGCCGAAAAGTATGCAATTTCGTGAGGAACGTAAGCGTACACTAACCTAAAAGAGTGCAACTTAAATTAAAATTTTTGAGGCTGATTTTCATAAGAAGAAATTTTAATACCATTGAAATAACGAAAACCAGCTTTAATGAAATTTTTTAAAATTAATTACTACGATTAATACAACGACATGTGTGATAGCTATGAATTCAAAGCCTGCTTTTAGGCGTACTACATAAGAATATTTGCAACGAAAAGCGCCTAAAAGTTTGCGCATATTTGAGTTACAGCTACAGTCGATTGTATGCAACGGAGAACCGATCTCAAACCGTTTCGGAGCATATTTCCCTTTAAAAAAAGAAAGCTATCTTCTAATTTTATATAAAACCTACATTTACAAAACTTTTATTATCTTCCAATAGGGCATCACAGCGTCGTCGTGGAAGGAAGTAAAAATGGGCGAATTTACATATACAAATCAAGAACCGCCAGCGCAAAATTTCGCAGTGAAATGTGAGGGTAAATATCTGTACATGCGCTTCAAGTTCAAATCGAATCACGGACATCCTGAATATACTTGCGTTTATCGGTTAGTAAATTTGAATTTTGAAAAATTAAATTTCTGTTGTAACATTTATAATCTCAAATCATCGTCATAGTATTGCCGTTTATGGTCACCGTCAGAAGTAAGTTCGTTGCCAGGCAGTTTATAGTGGACTGACAGAAAGAATTTTAAAAGCGTTATCATCTACAGAGATTATATATAACTGAATGCATCATGAGATATCACCGAATAGTATTTATTAGCAGTTTTTATTTTCTTACCGAGCTATAATATTTGTTACAACCAATTTTAACATTTTACGTATTTACATTTATGTATGTCTTTTATATATATTATTTTATATTATTGTGAAAAAATATGTAACAACAAACACTCATTTTACATAAGTGCCATGTGAATTGTATTTGTTATTTTTGTTTTTTTGTGTAACTTATTCTGTTTAAATATATTAAATAATAACCTAAATTTAAAACTTTTTTTATTTGGTTTGGAGAAAAAAAAAATAACAAAATCAAAACTATGATTTCTTTATACGATTCTAAAACGAACTATCTCAGAATTTGTTTCAATAACGCCCTATTTTGAAACTCTATTCAAAAACGCCTTATCTCAGCTGAAAATGGATGAAATTTTTGTTCAGATAGGACGTTTTTTAAACTTATTTTGAGATAGGGCGTTTTTCAAATGAATTTTGAACTAGGATGTTATTGAAAAAAATCTGATATAGGTCATTTTTTTAAAGTATTTTGAAACAGGGTGATCTTCAACGCAGCAGTCGATATGTTCACACTATTGTGTTTTGAAGCTCATTCTCATTTTCGAGGCAAAACATCTTGAAAACTGCAAATATGTCGCTGAAAGCCTGCCAAAAACTACTCCCAAAACAACTTTGAAAATCACGTCCAATACGTGTTTGCTCCAAATTTTCTAGATAATAATCTAAAAACATGTTTGTCGTGTTTCAATGGGCCATAAACCAGAGCCAAATAAAATTTAACTTACAAACGCAACAACATATGTATATCCGGATCACAATTTGTTATTGCATTTGCATGTTATCTGGCTCTGGATCATTGATCATTGACAGAACGATATGAAAATTCGAAACGTAATTCAACATTGCATACTTTTAGGCGAATGGCCTATTTTTTTAATTTCGAATTTAATTAAAACTGCAACCGTCACACAATTTTTTTCCAAAAAGTAACAGCTGTTTGCTATGAAATCTCGCTATTCAAAACAACGCTGCCAAATGGCAAGCGGTAAAAGTGGGGTTATATAGTGATACAGGAAAGAGTGTGTAATTTCGCTGCCAACCAGTGATAGACAAAAATCTGTATAAAAAGGTGGGCAACTTTGTTCGGCGAGGTTCACTTTTTATCCATTTTGAAAATGTTTTTCCGTGTGCGTGTGAGTGCATACTTTTAGTCACTTTTTGTTTTTCATACGAATTTGAATTCGCGACTCTTTTGCTTCCACCCAGAATATTCTAGTTGTTAACTAATATTTTTACAGACTAATTTATTGTTTGATTTGTTGGGTGGGTATGAATTTACCTGCGTGTGTTTGTGTGTATTGGAATCTATGAATGAGCAGCTGCCTTCGTGCTTTATGCATACGAGAGAGTAACAAATTGTTTATGTCACATACATAGAGGCACTAACACTACTACATAATTGTACAATAGAAAGTATTTAGTTGCATTTAAATAAATTTATGTAAAAAGCAAAAGTTTTAATAAAATTTCTTTCAACAAAAAAAAAAATATTAGCAGTTGATTGCCAAAATTTAATGTTTTTCACATACATACATACATACATAAATACACTCTATATAAAAACTGTTTGAATTTGACAGCTCTTTATTACCCTCTTAGAATTTAAGTAGGACGTAGAGAGAGCGTGAGAGATTGAGAGAACAATTTGTGCCAGAGTACCTATCTCACATGCAAGAACAATTTAAAAGTTGTAACAGTTGAATACCTTGAGATGCAGAAATGCAATTTGATTCTACCGTTTATACTCGTATCAAATGAATGTAAAATTTGATTTGTAAATATGTACATATGTGTGTGTAAATGAACGGAATTACATTCTCACCTACAGACAGGGCCGGATTTGGCATAAAAGTGACCCAGGGGAAGAAATTTCTACTATGATTGGGACTTGAGATATAAATTACCTCTTTCTGGCACTATTCGAAGAAGCTTGTCTGCGGGGATTTTTTTAGACGAGAAAGTAATATGTACATATTTTGAAAAAAATTAGAAAATTTTCAGTTTTTCAAAATCCAAAAAATTTCGTATTATAACCCTCATGAACATATATTATGATCTCTTTCAAATTCCAGAGATGTGTGTTTTTTTTTCAAAAATATGAGTTTTAACATTGGGAAATCTCTTTTTTTTAATTTTTTACACTTCTGAAATAAATGCAAAATTTTTTAATTTTGAGCGAGAACATATCGACTGCTGCGTGGAATATCACCCTATCTCAAAATTCGATTCAAAAACACCCTAACTGAATTTTTTTTTAAAAACGCCCTATCTGAATGAAAATTTCATACATGTTTAGGAAGCTTTTGAATCGAATATCGAAATAGGAGGGCATTGTTGAAACAAATTTTCGAAATAGGGTGATCTTCCACTCAGCAGATGATATGAGAACATATTTAAAATTTTATTATAATATATTTTTTTTTATTTTGGATAATGTTGATTGATCATTTTACGTTTTTTAATTACCAACCATTTTTATGAAATTTTTTTTTTCTCAAATGTCGACGTCTATTGTCTCGCCCTGAAAAAAATTAAAATAGATATATTAATTTTCAAATAAAAGATTAGGTTTCATAAAAAATAAAAATTTTAAATTCGATGTAAAATATTTACATAGTTTTTCATAAAAATATAAAATAAGAAAAGCAGAAAAAAAGTGAAACTTTGACTTTGGCATAACATTAGCATTTCGCCCCCTCCCCAGCTTGGCAAAAATTTTTTTTTTTTTTTAATTGAAGTTTCCCACCATACCTATTAGTACTCCTTTTGAAAGTGCCGTAAAATAGGAAAAACGGAGCTAAAGTGAGATTTCGAATCTGACATAAATTTCGAATTTCCCTGGGCAAAATTTGTTTTTTGATGAAAGGAAATTCCCCACTAAATTTTATTCAAATCGGAAGGAGTCGATTCCAACAATTTGACATAAAAAAACCCCATATAAATTGCTCTAAAGCATATTGAAACAGTTAGTATGTGAAATTTTTTACTCAAAGGTTTCGTATATGAAAAAAATGTGGAGGCCCCTACCAACTACTGGCCCAGTACCTCAAAATTCTTAAACATACCCTGCATACACACTACATGAACATTTAATTGAGAGCGTAAATTGAAAAGAGCGCAAAACGAAAATGTAGGTTTCTTGTTAATCAATGGCTGGTTGGGGAGGGGGGGACTAGCATGAACAGCAAATGTTAAACAAGTTAGAAGTCAGTTTGCTCACTGTTTTCAACATTTGCTTTCTACCAAGCGAACGACGCGGATGCATAAAATTTGTAAAACGAAAGAAAACACAAAGTTTGTGTAGCTACTTTGAAGTGGTGTGTTTGCTCTTCACAAGTAGAATACAGAATTGAGTGCTGTTTGTGATTTTTCCGGAAACGTTTATAGCAAAAGTAAAATTTTTAAAACTCAAATATATGTAAAAGCGAGCGTGTCGAAAAAATATTATTTGCATGGTGAAAAAGTTAGAAAAAAAATAAAAAAAAAAATAAAAGAAATAAATTAGTAAAGCAAGAAATCTAAATGCGTGAAATATATACATATATGTATAAGAGAGAAAAGTTGAAAAAGAAAATTGGTACATTGTGTAATGCTTACGAACTCGAGCACAAAAGTGGTGAATAGAAGATACATACAGGAAGCTAAAAGAGATAAACAACTTTTCTTTTCTTGAATAATAAAATACCAAACAACATAGCAAATAAGTGTGAAATACAACATTCATTCATACATGCTATTGACACGTACATATGTAGGTATGTATGTATGTAAATGTAACAATTATTAAAAAAAAATAAAAATCGAAAAAAAAAACTTCACATACAATTAGATCAAAAACAAGTGAATACCAATTATTGTTTATCGATTCTGCTTCTGCGAGATTTCTCAGTCCGTTGGTCTATCCATGGCACTATGGCACAGCATACGGAATTCGTGTTATAAATTTGAAAATGAAATTTGCGAAAAATCTTGAAGTTTTTTGTACCCTTGAATTATGTACATAAATTTTTTTAAAACTCATTAATAAACGAACTTTCAAATTGTGTCAAAAATTACTTCAAAATCATGGTGCGTGATAAGCAACTCAACTATGATGCGTGCGGTCCCACGTTAGAACGTACATACATTGGTTCTCGAAGAATAAGTTTTGTTTTTTTCTGTACTCATTTACTTTCATTTTTACTAAATTTAATTTTTTTTTAAATATAAAATAATTATAGTTAAACTTTTTTCAATTTTTTAACTGAAATTTTTTAAATAATAATTTCGGTCAAAAGCGTTTGCTTAACTCTTTCTGCGTTAAAAATGATTTTTTGATAAAAAAAATACTAATTTTTTCATTGTAATATATTATAAGAAATTACAGTTTTGTGGGTATTTCGTTTTCAAAATTGTTGAAGAATGGAATTTTCGAACTTTTAACCATTTTGACATTCGTACATTTTCGAATTAGGGAGTACCAAATTTTTTTTACATTCGAAAAGGAAATAAATTAAATACGAAGTGAAAACAAAGTCTTAAAATTGCTAGTGTTTTCCATTAAAAAGTTTTGGGAGATTTGTTCCCATGAAATTCACAATAAGGCTAACATTCTTACAGAGCACGAATCACTCGATAGCGAAAAAATTTCTTTGGAATAGAACTACTAATAAGAGCACGGATAATTGCTAACTGATGCACTTTTTATTTATTTGAAATTAAAATTAAAAAAATTATTTTCAAATACTTCCCAACAACAGAAAATTTTTTTTTCTTCAACTTGCATCTCAATCAACACATTTACGTGTTTCTACCCACTGTGCATGGGTCGTTCGCCTTTCATGTTTTGAAAGTCACATTGTCAGTTAACTTGTTTTTTTTTAACTTGAGCAACTACCAACAAACAAATTCATTTTTCTTTTGTTAATTTTTCCACCTTCTTAATTATAGCCAAGAGCTCACTACAAAATAAAACAAAAACAAATAAAAGTACACGCGTCCCATTAAGAATCGTAATTAGTAGCAAAGTGGAAAGCCTACAAGCCCTACAAAGTTTACCACGAAAATAAGTAGAAATAAAAGAGCGAATAAACAAACATAAAGAGAAACAAGAAAATATATATATATATAAATGGCGTATTAAATAAAAAATTATAATAAAGAACATAGACACACACACGTAAATATAAATACATACATACATTAAAAGGCCAAAGTCGTAAACAAACAACGAAATAAAACTAAAAAAAAAGAAGAAGAAAATCAGTGTAAAAACCAGCGTATTTTCGTGCAACCACATTGGATTAGAGTATTAAGTAAGAGAACGGAAAAATGGTGCAAAAATTCCAATCACCCGTTAGGGTCTACAAACATCCATTCGAACTGGTTATGTTGGTGAGTTTTGCGAAAATGACCTTACTGTTATTTATTTATTTATATAATAAGATAGACTAGAGTTATTTAATAGCGTTGTGCAATAATTGATTTGTGATTAAGGCCGTAATCCCCCCGTCTGGTTCCCCCATAATACAGAAAACAAAAATTCAGAAACACATTTTTTCAGAAAGTAAAAATTCTGAAAGTAAAAATTTGGAAAGTGAAATTCAGATCTAAAAATTCAGAAAGTAATGAGACGGCAGAAAAAAATTTAATTTTGACTTCTGAATGGCTTTGAAATAGGTGAAAAACACGTTTCGCGAAGCATTGGTTCATTTTTCTTTTGCTACTTTACCAAAGAACCTTACACATTTGCTCCTTAAAGAAAAAAAAATATTGGTTACCAAAGGGTTAATGCATAATTACTTGTGTTATAACGCTAATCATACCGGCAAAAAAATTTATTTCAAAATTAAAAAAAAAAATTAAGGCATTTAAGGGGTTAATACATGCCCCAAATATGAGTTAATAATGTAAACATTTAATTTTTAAGTGTGCAGTAATAGATCTAACATAAAAAAAATATTTAGAATTTATAAAATAATGAAATGCTACTCTGAGGTGCATCATTTTATTTCGTTATTAATAAAATAGTTAAGGTCGTCAATGGGTTAATGCATGCATTGAAACCTTCAAATATTTACTATTGAAGTGTAGAGCAATTTATTTTTTCACATAAAAAATTATTAAAAAATTATAAAAATAAAAATGTTGGTCACCAATGGGTTAAGGCATGACGTTTAAAGGGTTAAAACGCGAACTGTAAAAATATTTTTATGTGAAAAAATTTGATTTCAGAGTTAAAAGAAAATTGAGGTCGTCAATGGGTTAACGCATGGTCGCTCATGGGTTATAATTTTAAATATTTACCAATTAAGTGCAGCACAACCCATTCAAACCTAACCAAAAAATCATTCATAATATCGTTATAAAAATAAAAATGTAGGTTACGAGTGGGTTAATGCATGACCGTAAATGTGTTCCTGAATTTTTGATTCTGAATTTTTGGTTTCCGAAAAAAGTTTTCTGAATTTTTCCTTCTGACTTTTGGTTTCTGAAAAATGATTTCTGAAAAAAACTTTTCGAAAAATTGTATTTCTGAATTTTTTCTGTCTGAGTTTATGGGAGGGCACCCAAGATTCTACTGTTTAGAAGATAATGAACATTTAAGCGATAATTATGACCCATAATCATAGTCAAATTAAAATAGAGTTTTATTTACTTAAAGATGATTCTAAAATAAATACTATTTTATGTACGTCATAGTCACTTTAAAATGCATTTGATGTCTAAAACGGAGTTTTAATTTTAAAATCACGGTTTGCGTCTATGGTTGGCCACTGTCACAGCGCTTACTCCAAACTTGAGTTTGGCTTTTTTTGCTTATTGCCACAGCTATGCTATGGTTTGTGAATTAAAATAGCTGACACAGGGTGACCTGGCAAAACATAAAAAATTTCTTCATACCATCAACCAACTTAATTTTATTGTCATAGGGGGGTCACTGTTGCTTTTCAATTGTATCTAAAAAGCTTTGTTTAAAATAGCTATGATTGCCCAACATTTTAATAGTGTTCTTAAATTAAGTATAGATTTTTATTAGAAAACATGCCAAGCAACGGGCCATGGGTTTTTGCCAATAAAATTCATCCGAAGTGAGATACACAAAGCCGAGGAAAAACTAAAATTTCGTCGCTCTCTAAAAGTTAACATCATAAAAATTATTGCCACCAACATTAGTATTCCCGCTTGCCTAATATTTCACATTCGCAACATCACTACTACATACACTTACACTTATTTACATATAAACAATACATACATATGTGTATGTGTACAAGGTGAAGGTTTACTGACATTATGACTTAGGTGGGTGGCGCATCGCATTTTAGAGATAACGCAAATATTCAATAAAAGGAAAGTTTTTATACATTTTTTCTGCACATTTCAGCAATAGAGTAGGCAACTGAACAACAACAAAAACCCAATACGAAATAACAAAAAACAAGAAATTTTTTTATTATATTATTTTAGCACTTGGAGACAAGTTTGGAAGTTGTCTCTCACAAAATACATAAAAAAAAAAATAGTTTTTTGGAATATTTTCAAAGTCATAAGAATCGTAACTCACAGCTTTTGGCAGCAGTAATGCTTTACTAGTTTGAATTTATGCCATTTTTGGTGTAAATAATTATATGAGTACACTTATGTACAAATACAATGCAAAAACCAAGCCACAAACATGAAACAGCAAAAATTTGTTATTGCATATATACAATTGTTTTTGTACATAGAATTTGGGCAAATTAGATGCCAACATTTGACAAAAATTATGTCAAATTTTAAAACATTGTCGTATTAGTTGTGCCAAATTTTAAATAACATTTTTTTTTGGGCAATTTTAAATATTATTTTACATATAAGGTGCTGTTTATAGTAAAATATGCACCCTTTTTGATTTTTGCTAGCGAAGAAAAAATTTAAAAAAAAAAAAATTTTATTCAAAATAATATCGCCCATAATCATAGTCGTTGCCTAACACGAATTTTAATTAAAATCTCTACTTAACCTTAAAAAAAATTTAAAATGTTGATCAATCATGATTTTAGCTAAAATGAAAAGTAATATTTAGAAAAGTCGTATGGGTCTCCTTATGAAAAAAAAATTAATTTAGTTGGTGGTGTGAAGAAATTTTTTATATTTTACAAGTTCACCCTGTGTCAACTATTTTATTCACAAATCATAACGTACATAACTCTGGCAATAAGCGAAAAAAAACCAAACTCAAGTTTGGAGTAAGCGTTGTGACAGTGGACAACCATAGACACAAACCCTGATTTTAAAATTTAAACTACGTTTTAGACATAAAATGTATTTTAAGTTGACTATGACAGACATGAAATGATGTTTATTTTAAAATCATGTTCAAGTAGATAAAACTCTATTTTAATTTTTCTATGATTACGGGCCTATATACAATTGAAAGCAAAATTAAGCAAGCGTCGTCAACTACAAGCTTTTATAATTTAAGTTACTTTTCTTTGAAGCCACTAATTGGCAACAATTTTCAAGAGAAACTACAAATTAAAAAAAAAAAATCTTCAGTCCGTTTTTTTATTCACACATTTCCTAGTCCCTTGCAAATAAAAAGGTGTTAACATTTGCTTGCTAACAACTGTGCATAGTAATTTTTTTAAGTATTTACGTAATACATGTGTGTAATAATTGCTAAGGCAATTTGAATATCCATTTACAAAGGCCATTACTTTCAATGTGCAAATATTTGTATAGTAAAGAAAATGTAGTGAACATAAAAATGTGAAAATTCAAGTAAAACTTGCTATTGGCATACATTGCAAACAACTTATGTATGTACGAATGTAGATATGCCAGTTTGTATCTTTTCTAGCTTTGCGACTAACTCTGTTGTCATTATCTCATTTTATAAAATGTATAAAGTTTACAAACGCTCAAATTTCATATTAAAGCCAATATACATTGAATCCGACCACCTCAGATTTTGATGAAATTTTGCATACAGCTACATATTAACTTAGAAAAACATAACCTCATTTTTAGAAATGACATTTTTGGCAACTTGTAGGGCATGGCGAGATATCGAAATATTTGTAAAATTACTGTTATAGATACTTTTAAGCTTTTATTACTGTGGTATGGATAAATCAATTTAGAAAATCTTTGGATTTTTTGTAGGCTCGAAAATATACACTGAAAAAATATTTCTGACAAAAATACAATTTTAAACTTAGAAAAATACAATTTTAAACTTATAAAGGCCAAACATTTTTTATTACTTAATAAAAATTTTAAAAAGTTCTATTTAATATATAGGTATAACATATAAAAAAAACTAAAATGGGCTTTTTTAATTTAAATTTTTTTTTTTAAGTAAATACATAACTATAAAAATAATTAATATATAAATTACATTAGACTGAACATTTTTTTTTGTCAAAAATTAAGTTTTAAACTGGAATAACGAATTATTTTAAAAATAAAAAAAATATTTTGGAAAGATCTATTTAATATGTAAAACATATCTAAAACATTATATAACAAATCCTCGACTTGGGTATTCGCTATTCTTCAACGGCTTAGGTTGAAGAAAGTGAAGAAATTATTTGGGAAACTATCTAACCTTAAAATATATAAGAAATAATAGGATTTTTTAATACTTGAAACCAAGAAAAGTCATATAGATACCCCAGGGGCGGATCCCGAAACCCCCTCTCCATGAATCCCCCCTTCCCTACCTTCGGAACCCAAAATGTCAAATTTTTAGGAACTGTGAATAAAAGATGTACTCGATATACATATCATAAAAAAAGAAAAATGAGCCCGCCCCTTTCCAAAATCCTAGATCCGCCACTGAGGTACCCAGTGAATGTTTCGAATTTCGAAGTTCGTTGTTAATTTTAAAATAGATAATTTTTTCACAGAACCTCTGTTTGTTAGGCCTATAATATTTACAATCAGCACCAAAAAAAAAATAACGGGATCCCCATTGTGCCATCCCTCATCCCGAAAATGCCCATAAGGAACTAGTTGCGATCACTTATAGTCCACTGTAGACGAATATACCAATCGCAAGTCACTCTCTTTAGAGACTAGTCACACGATTTTCTCTCAGTGTATATACACACTTGCTCAAATTTATGATTTCTTTGATGTTCATGAGCTAGTGAAAGACTTAAGTAAACATACCCCAGAAGTAGATAAAGAATTTCCTTCATCTTAGTATATGCATGTCAACGATTATTTAATTTATCACGACAATGTCACTGGATAATATGCAAAAAAAAAATACTGATATATTTAAATACATATAATAAACATATAAATAGCTAGTAGACATTTAAGATCGGTTTTTATTAGTTTAGGTAGCAGAAGCAGCCAATTGATATTAGTCAGCTGCTACTGAGTAATGATTTTTTGAAATAGTTTGTTGGTATTTTGCTCTGCACAGCTCAAATTTTTTTAAATGTTTATATTAATAAATCTCGTTTACCATGTCTCGTTTGCCATATCTTGCTTGCCATATCCCGTTTACCACACCTCGCTTACCATATCTCGCTAGCCACATCTCGCTTACCATCTACTTACTTTCTTTTTTATTAGATTAGCTGTTGTAAAATTTCGCTGAATATCTTCCAGAAACCATTTGCGATATTGTCAGGAACGCCCACTTTACAGGAATAAACCGAATGTGTGCACCCATTTTGCTTTCAGTGGACCACTCAATCTTAAGCTGTGGGCTGTTTCATCCGTCTGACACAATTTTTTATTTGTACTTACTCTGGGTATATAAAAATGAGTACAAATATTTTCTTTTGTTTTCGCACGACTATTTTCTTGTTCATAAAGAAAAGTTTTGCGTTTTCCATGTGACATGCAAAGTTGTATATAAGAAAGTATATAAAATAAATACGAGTATATAGGCTAGTGACAAGGCAAGAATATCTGCAATTAAAGCAAAACTTCACACAAAGAAAATAATTTGGGTTCCTGTTTGGAAATTATATAGTACTGTAAGTTCTTCTGCAACTGCTTAAGGAAGAGCGATGAAATTGTTTGATGAAATTAATTCCTGTGTACCAGTGGCGGATCCAGGAAGGGGGTCCAAAGGTTTTTTAAGAAATTGCAAGGGCATATTTTATTTACAGTTCCTGAAAAGTGTGACTTTCTGGACTCCGCAGGGGGAGGGAAAGGCGGTGTTGGAACCGAAACCCCCGCAGATCCGCTCCTGCTATGCACATATGTACATACATATATATAGAAATTTTGTTTCTAATGCCTGTTGCCTTGAGTATGGGTTATTTGTTTTTGTATTGCTTTCTTTCCTTAGTTTAAATACTTTCGGCAATTAATCAACTCTCTTTGAAAGGTTAACAAATTAGAAAAATGGAATGGCTCCCATTCCCCACGCATTGTTGTGACTTAAATAATAATTGTACAGCACATTAATTACTAAAATAATTAGTTTTTTGTTTCATTAAAATTGTGGAAAAACGTTGAACTTTTTATCTAGCGAGGAATGCTTGATAAGTTCTTGTTTCTATTAAGCTTTCTTTAAATTATAATCCGAGGTTAACTTTAGGCGTTTTCGAAATAAATGTATTTATAGACATTAAATAAAATAAAATAAAATAAAATAAAATAAAATAAAATAAAATAAAATAAAATAAAATAAAATAAAATAAAATAAAATAAAATAAAATAAAATAAAATAAAATAAAATAAAATAAAATAAAATAAAATAAAATAAAATAAAATAAAATAAAATAAAATAAAATAAAATAAAATAAAATAAAATAAAATAAAATAAAATAACATAAAACAAAATAAAATAAAATAAAATAAAATAAAATAAAATAAAATAAAATAAAATAAAAAAAAATAAAATAAATAAAATAAAAATAATAAAAAAAATAAAAAATGTCCCTCCCTCTTTGTAGACTTCCCTACCTTTTTCTCCTTAAAATCTATCAACCGCCCCTAGTATATGTATATATGTACATATACTAAAGAATTTACGCATTGATTTTCGGAATTCGCATTACCGCCCACCAATCGAGCATTTTGCTTACAAAATTCTAAAAAAAACAAACCGAAATTAATGACAATTCAAAATCTTATTTTTAGCTAAAATAATAAAAACACTCACTATGCAAATATGTATTTTCATACATTTAGCACACACAAATATATTAGATGTTTTTAAATAAATGTCATGCAATAATATTTTCTCGCATGCAATAAAAAGTATAATGTATGTGTAACGGTTGCTTTTTTTAATTATTAATCCATTTATTTATATAAATGTTGTTCAGAGATTTCGCATGCGTGACGCAAAAGGAAACTTTCCTCCGCAATAATACGCAAACTTTATTCCGTGGAATACAGAATTTCCATACAAATTTTGGTATGAAAAAGTGCGAATTCAAGGAATTGGAGAATTTTATGGGCTGCCATAGAAAAAGAAATGATGAAAAGTTTAGGAAAGTTGTTATGAAAGTCATTTCACTTTATTTATTTTGTTTTGATTAATAAACATTTGTTAAAAATAATTTAAAAAATTCAGTTTATTATCACCTTATTTATGAGATTACCCAAGTGCTTAGTTCCTCAATTACTAAGCTTAAGAGCAATCATTTTGCGCATTCGTTGTGCTGATCACGAAGCAGCTGAGTGTTAATTTAACTCAATTTATTATTGTTCATAGCTTGCAATAATCATTTGTGCTGAGTTAAGGTGCGGAGTTAAGGTTCGCGCCAGAGGGGCAGGAGGGCAAGTGAAGCTCACGTGTATGCTATTTATGAGGTTCAGGAAATGAGAAGCTCTCACTAAAGTTTGAAGAGGTGATAAGTGCCATAAAGCGGAAGGGGTATTTAATTGTAGAAAATTTGTATATAGAATTTTCAATAAATAATTTTTGGGTTCAAGAACTTTAGAGTAAAAAGGGAGTTGGCTCAAATTTTTAGAACGTAAAAATAATAAAATTTTTAAGAACGAGTAAAAAAATTAAAATTATCATTATTTGCTGTCTCTAGTGTCAATACTAATCCGACGCACTCTGGAAATATTTATTTTACTCGCTTCTTACCTCGCTTGGTCAGCTAAGAATACGATTATATGTACAGTAGATTTGAGTAAAAAAGGTTTTAATGAACATTTGTGTTTTCCTACATATAGTGAAAATCAAAATCCATTAAAAATAAATTTGAGTGGTAGTGGGAGGGAATTTTCAATAAAGTAAAGCTTTTGGAGTTAGCGACAAATGAAGAAAGCATAATTTTACTGGTAATGGATATTTACAGGAATAGAAACAGTAAAATTTTACTGCATTTATATTTTATTTACTGATTGTCGATATTTAGTGGTAATAGAAATAGTAAAATTTTACTGTATTAAAATTTAATTTACTGGTAATGGATATTTACTGGTAAAAGAAAGAGTAATATTTTACTGCATTCAATTATTTTTTACTGGTAATGGATATTTACTGGTAATAGAAACAGTAAAATTTTACCGAATTAAATTTTTATTTACTGGCAATGGATATTTACTGGTACGAGAAACAGTTAAATTTTACTGCGTTCAAATTTTATTTACTGGTAATAGAAACAGTAAAATTTTAAATATTGAAAAAAACCAGTAAAATTTCGTGAATGTTGATTTCATATATTTTTTTTTACAGCAATATTTTCAGTAAGCTGAAAAACTTTACTGAAAATGGAAAATAAAAATTTTAGAACAATTATAGTAACTAATCGCCGCTATCCATAATGCACTACATTTTTCAAAACAGTGTGCCCATATATGTTGTATACAAAGTAATTTTGTGCCTAATTTAATTTAATAGATATGAACACTTAGCGCCTAACTGCCGTTCTATAGCTCGAGATAGTACTATCACTTAATTGTCTAACAAAGCTGTCTGTTATGAACAGCTGTGTGCAGAAATACAAACAAACAAAGACAAGGCACAAAATAAAAATAAACAACTTCAAACGGGAATACAAAATATTTGTTTTAAGTAGTTAAATGAAAAAATTGCGCCGTACAATTACATTTAGCTTAAAAAATTGTGATTAAATTGCCGAGCTACATACATGTGCCTTATATGTATGTTTGTGGCTATATATCACCGAAAGGGGGTGTCATAACGTGCAGCTGAAATTTGTAGAATTTATTCAATTGGTTGGGGTACAATAGTGCACGCTGAGCAGTTAATAACAATCTGCTCAAAAATCATATAATATGCATGAGAATTAAAGTGTGTGAATGTCTAATGAATGCATGTCAATTGTTGTAAATGATTTGTAATTTTAACTCGTCAAATGTTTAGCTGTGCGAAAACGAGCAAAAATTGTATATAGCTCTTATCAAAAGCAATTAAATTGTTTAATTACCTCGTACTACGGTTGTGATTTGTCTTAGTGACGATTTTATTTTAGTGTTGCTAATTAGCGTTTTAATGAATTTTCTACACTAATATACATATATTTACATATAATAATTAACAGTTAACAAATTACTCGAAGTTTTTTTTATAAGCGATATTTAAATAATCCAATGTTATTATAATAAGCTAGCTTGGAATTATAGCCAACTGTATAATAAAATAAAATAAAATAAAATAAAATGAAACAAAATAAAATAAAGTAAAATAAAATAAAATGAAATAAAATAAAATAAAGTAAAATAAAATAAAATAAAATAAAATAAAATAAAATAAAATAAAATAAAATAAAATAAAATAAAATAAAATAAAATAAAATAAAATAAAATAAAATAAAATAAAATAAAATAAAATAAAATAAAATGAAATAAAATAAAGAAAAATAAAATAAAATAAAATTAAATTAAATTAAAAAAAGTAAAATGAAATAATAAAAAGTAAAATGAAATAAAATAAAATAAAAAAAAGTAAAATGAAATAAAAGAAAATAAAATAAAATAAAATAAAAAAAAGTAAAAAGAAATAAAACAAAATAAAATAAAATAAAATAAAATAAAATAAAATAAAATAAAATAAAATAAAATAAAATAAAATAAAATAAAATAAAATAAAACAAAATAAAATAAAATAAAATAAAATAAAATAAAATAAAATAAAATAAAATAAAATAAAATAAAATAAAATAAAATAAAATAAAATAAAATAAAATAAAATAAAATAAAATAAAATAAAATAAAATAAAATAAAATAAAATAAAATAAAATAAAGTAATAGAAAGAAAAAGTAAAATGAAATAAAATAAAATAAAATAAAATAAAATAAAATAAAATAAAATAAAATAAAATAAAATAAAATAAAATAAAATAAAATAAAATAAAATAAAATAAACTAAAATAAATAAAATAAATAAATAAAATTAAAATAAAAAATGTCCCTCCCTCTTTGTAGACTTCCCTACCTTTTTCTCCTTAAAATCTATCTACCGCCCCTGGTATATGTATATATATATGTACATACATATACTAAAGAATTTACGCATTGATTTTCGGAATTCGCATTACCGCCCACCAATCGAGCATTTTGCTTACAAAATTCTAAAAAAAAGCAAACCGAAATTAATGACAATTCAAAATCTTATTTTTGGCTTAAATAATGAAAACACTCACTATGCAAATATTTCCATATATTTAACACACATTTAGCATGTGGTTAAATAAATGTCATGCAATAATATTTTCTCGCATGCAATAAAAAGTATAATGTATGTGCAAAATGATTGCTTTTTTTAATTATTAATCCATTTATTTATATACATAAATGTTGTTCAGAGATTTCGCATGCGTGACGCAAAAGGAAACTTTCCTCCGCAATAATACGCAAATTTAGTTCCGTGGAATACAGAATTTCCATATAAATTTTGGTATGAAAAAGTGCGAATTCAAGGAATTGCAGAATTTTATGGGCTGCTATAGAAAAAGAAATGATGAAAAGTTTAGGAAAGTTCTTATGAAAGTCATTTCACTTTATTTATTTTGTTTTGATTAATAAACATTTGTTAAAAATAATTTAAAAAATTCGGTTTATTATCACCTTATTTATGAGATTACCCAAGTGCTTAGTTCCTCAATTACTAAGCTTAAGAGCAATCATTTTGCGCATTCGTTGTGCTGATCACGAAGTAGCTGAGTGTTAATTTAACTCAATTTATTATTGTTCATAGCTTGCAATAATCATTTGTGCTTAGGACTGCTCAGGTGCGGAGTTAAGGTTCGCGAGGCGGTGAGGTAGGAAGGCAAGTGAAGCTCACGTGTATGCTATTTATGAGGTTCAGGAAATGAGAAGCTCTCACTAAAGTTTGAAGAGGTGATAAATGCCATAAAGGGGAAGGGGTATTTAATTGTAGAAATTTGTATATAGAATTTTCAATAAATAATTTTTGGGTTCAAGAACTTTAGAGTAAAAAGGGAGTTGGCTCAAATTTTTAGGACGAAAAAATAATATAATTTTTAAGAACGAGTAAAAAATTAAAATTATCATTATTTGCTGTCTCTAGTGTCAATACTAACCCGAATCACTCTGGAAATATTTATTTTACTCGCTTCTTACCTCGCTTGGTCAGCTAAGGATACGATTATATGTACAGTAGATTTGAGTAAAAAAGGTTTTAATAAACATTTGTTTTTTCCTATAGTGAAAATCAAAATCCATTGAAAATATATTTGAGTAGGAGTGGGAGGGAATTTTCAATAAAGTAACGCTTTTGGTGTTAGCGACAAATGAAGAAAACATAATTTTACTGGTAATGGATATTTACAGGAACAGAAACAGTAAAATTTTACTGCATTTATATTTTATTTACTGATTGTCGATATTTACTGGTAATTGAAACACTAAAATTTTAGTGCATTAAATTTTTAATTACTGGTAATGGATATTTAATGGTAATAGAAACAGTAAAATGTTACTGAATTAAATTTGTATTTACTGGTAATGGATATTTACTGGTAATAGAAACAGTAAAATGTTACTGAATTAAATTTTTATTTACTGGTAATGGATATTTACTGGTAATAGAAACAGTAAAATGTTACTGAATTAAATTTGTATTTACTGGTAATGCATATTTACTGGTAATAGAAACAGTAAAATTTTACTGAATTAAATTTGTATTTACTGGTACTGTGATAAATGTTTATTTACTAGTATTGGATATTAGAAACAGTGGTAATAGAAACAGTAAAATTTTACTGCATTCAATTTTAATTTACGGGTAATTGAAACAGTAAAATTTTACTGAATTAAATTTGTATTTACTGGCAATGGATATTTACTAGTAAAAGAAACAGTAAAATTTAAACGCATTCAATTTTTATTTACTGGTAATAGAAACACTAAAATTTTAATGCAATGTTAAATTTTACTGCATTCAATTTGTGTTCAGTGAGCTGAAAAACTTTACTGAAAATGAAAAATAAAAATTGTAGAACAATTACATATTGTAAAAAATCACCGCTATCCATAATGCACTACATTTTTCAAAACAGTGTGCCCATATATGTTGTATACAAAGTAATTTTGTGCCTAATTTAATTCAATAGATATGAACACTTAGCGCCTAACTGCCGTTCTATAGCTCGAGATAGTACTATCACCTAATTGTCTAACAAAGCTGTCTGTTATGAACAGCTGTGTGCAGAAATACAAACAAACAAAGACAAGGCACAAAATAAAAATAAACAACTTCAAACGGGAATACAAAATATTTATTTTAAGTAGTTAAATGAAAAAATTGCGCCGTACAATTACATTTAGCTTAAAAAATTGTGATTAAATTGCCGAGCTACATGTGCCTTATATGTATGTATGTGGCTATATAGCACCGAAAGGGGGTGTCATAACGTGCAGCTGAAATTTGTAGAATTTATTCAATTGGTTGGGGTACAATAGTGCACGCTGAGCAGTTAATAACAATCTGCTCAAAAATCATATAATATGCATGAGAATTAAAGTGTGTGAATGTCTAATGAATGCATGTCAATTGTTGTAAATGATTTGTAATTTTAACTCGTCAAATGTTCAGCTAAGCGAAAACGAGCAAAAATTGTATATAGCTCTTATCAAAAGCAATTAAATTGTATAATTACTTCATACTACGATTGTGATTTGTCTTAGTGACGATTTTATTTTAGTGTTGCTAATTAGCGTTTTAATGAATTTTCTACACTAATATACATATATTTACATATATTACATATACAATATATATATTAATTAACAGTTAACAAATTACTCGAAGCTATTTTTATAAGCGTCATTTAAATAATCGAATGTTATTATAATAAGCTAGCTTGGAATTATAGCCAACTGTATAATAAAATAAAATAAAATAAAAAGAGATAAAATAAAGTAAAATAAAATAAAATGAAATAAAATAAAATGAAATAAAATAAAATAAATTAAAATAAAATAAAATAAAATAAAATAAAATAAAATAAAATAAAATAAAATAAAATAAAGTTAAATAAAATAAAATAAAATAAAATGAAATAAAATAAAATTAAAAAAAAATAAAATAAAATAAAATAAAAAATAAAATAAAATAAAATAAAATAAAATAAAATAAAATTAAATAAAATTAAATTAAATAAAATAAATTAAAATAAAATAAAATAAAACTAAATAAAATAAAATAAAATAAAACATAATAAAATAAAATAAAATAAAAACAAATAAAATTAAACAAAAAATATAAATTAGAATGAAATAAAATGGAAATGTAGTCAGTATAGCTCCCAAATCTCAATAGAACTAAGTGTTAATTAGCTGTACTAAATAAAGGTAATAATAATCATAAGTTAACAATTGATTTAAATGTATGTGCAAACTTTACGAGCCCTTGGTACTCATCAATTTTTTTTTTTTGCATATTTATTGATTAACATCGCAGTCAATTCAGAGTTCAAGCGTTGATTGACTTCTCAAAGTGCCCTTGAAACGACAGAAATATACGTTGCATATAGTTTAGTTTTATTTTATTTGAGTTTAATGAACGCCCTTATGAACCCCGTTAAATAATCTATCATGAAACATAGATAACAAATAATTTATGTATTTATTTTTACAAGCAAATGTAATGCATATAATAACAGCCTTCCGCTTATCAAATCTACAGCTGACAGATACGTATCGCCATAAATTTTCCACTACCAAAACTTTATTGAAACAATTTTTATCACAAATTAAGTAACACAATAAAATATTTTGCATACATTATTAGCATTTCGCAAGCTCTGTATGTTTGTTTATAAAATATTTGGTTTATTAAATTTGTGGTATGCCTCACATGCTACTTGCCATTAAATAAGAATTGGCTAATTTTCAAAATAAATTCTGCAAGACAACAACACAATTGAATGCAAAATAGCCAAAGCGAACGGGTGGCGTTTAGAGAGAAAGAACGAAAATAAGACATGCAATTTATTGTTAAACAGTTGAAGTTCAAGGCTGTGTGGACGACTTGACGGCATACAAGAAATAATGTTTTACACATGTACATACATACATATATACAAACAACAAAAAACTAAGCACACAAGTATAAATAACTTTGCTTTTAGCACTTTTATAAACAGATTCGCTATTTATTCGATTTTGTGCGCTACAAACGTACCAAATTGGATTTCACATTAATCACTCATACGACACGGTGTGCTGAGCTTTTCATTTATTCGTGGGCGAAAAATTAATTGTTTGGGGGATAAAAGTTTTCTCATTGCATTTTAAGTTTAAATATGTAAAGCTTATAACTGCATTCACGTGGACTTACTGCCCACTAATTTTTACCATAGAGACTTAATTGATAGCAAGTGGATATAATAGTTAAGGTCTGTTAGCTGCTGAAAGACCACCCACTACGAAAGTCAATCTCGGGATTTTGGGCTTTTCTTAGTAGCCAAAAAAAAAAAAACAATTTTATGGAGATGTTCCACATATTTAATAAAACTTAGGTACACATATGTTTTTAGTTTTTTTAATTTTATTGATTTATTTTTTAAACTTTCAAAAATTTCTTAAAATTTTTTATAAATAATTTATTAAATCTCAAAAAGAAAATCATTTAAACATTTTCTTTTTTTAATTTTTAAATTTTTGGTATTGTTATTTTTTCAGCTTCCAAAAGAAAATTTTTTTGTTATTTTTTTTTAATAATTTATTAAACCGAAAGAGAAAATTATATATTCAAAAAAATTTTTTGGTATTGCTATATTTTTTATCACAAAAAATTTTTATGACGTATTTTTAAACTTTCAAAAAAGAATTTTTAAAATTTTCAAAGATAATATAATGAACCTTAAAGACAAAAATATATCTCAAAAAAAGTTTTTTTTAATTTTAATATTATTTTTACTCCAAAGAAATTGTTATGGCGCATTTTTTAAACTTAAAAAGAAAATTTTTTTATTTTTTAAAAATAACATAATGAACCTCATAGAGAAATTTATGTATTAAAAATTTTATTTTTGCTGTTCATATTTTCTTATCCCAAAAAGAAGTTATGACTTTAAACCTAAAAAAAAAAAAATTTTTTTATTTTTTTAAAAATTTATTGAATTTTAAAAAAATAAATTTTTGTTTAATTTGTATATTCTTTTATGACCAAAAAATTTTAATAACCTATTTTTGAAACTATCAAAATTTTTTTTTTCTACATATTTTTAATTTTTTACACATAGATAATTTATTAAAACTTAAAGAGAAAACTATTAAAAAAAAACTTTTTTTTTAATTTTTAAATTTTTTCATCCCAACAAAATTGTAATGACTTATTTTTTGAATATTCAATTCAAAATTTTCTCTTTTTTTTAATTTTTAAAAAGTAAGTCATTGAAACTCAAAGACAAGTTATATTTGGAAATTTTTTCCCAAAAAAAATTTTAATAAATTTTTTTTTTTTTTAATTTAAAAACAAAAAATTTTTATTCATAATGTTTTTAAAAATAGTTTTTTTAAACGAATTATTTTGCTTAAACAACTTCTTCACTTTTTTGAACCTTAAAATTAGCCAGAGTTGATTATGAGTCAGTTTGTTGGGTTAAGTGATTTGAATCTATAAAAAATGATTTAAGATATTCTCTATCTGAATTTTTAGCGGGCTTTTGTTATTGTTGTTGTAACCGTTAAATATACCCCAAGTACCAAGTTATTCAGAGTGGAGTCATTTTAGATACTAAGACCTGAATTTACTCAAATAAATAAAACATTGCATACTTTGAGGCGTACCTTCTTTTAATTCTGGCGCTAGCGAATTCTAGTAACCGAGGTTGCACTCAAGAGCAAGCGCATCATTCTGCCTATTCTACCTCCAAACATTATTGCTGCTCCATATTTAGATATTCATAATCATTTTTAAAATTTAATTTCCCTCCAATAATTAGTTTATTTCATATCAAATATGCTGCGCTGCTTATACAAATTTTAATTAGCTTTCATGAGTACCGTAAATAACTATTCAACATAAAATGCATGCATGAATAATGCTAATTGCATATGAAAGATATAAATTCAAAATTTCGTCAGTAACACCTACATATGTACATACAGCAAACAGGTGGCATTAAATTTCAACGAGGATGCGAGCCACTTGCAAAGGATGCAAAATGAACCGACTCAGTCAACAGCACAACAACCCACCCACACACGCCGACAGTGAGCGTGACATAGAAAAAAAATGTGCATCGTTAGCATTCATAGCCAAACACCTAGGCGTGGACGGCATGCAAATATTTATAATCAGTAACTGTGTACGAACCAAATATGCCTGTATGTTTGTGGGACTAAACTTTATATGCGCCTAAAAATAGGCTAAATCAGCATGGCGATACTAACAGTAACGACCAACAAGTGCAGCAAATGGCTAGAGCAATTGAAGGGTCGTTTAAAAAAAAAAAGACGGAACTGTTTTAAACAAGAATGAAATATATATGTGTTTGTGTGTGTGTGTGTGAATGGGAAAAAAAAGAAAGTCTAGCATGAATACGGTATGAGTCGCAAAGCAGCCAGTTTTGATTTATTTGTATGGGTTAGAGTGAGCATGTCCTATGAAGAAACGAATTGGTCCCTTTCGGGTAGTGTCGTACAGATTTCCATTGCTGCCCTTAGGGCGGGGTCGGACAAGCCTACTTTCAGCACCTAAAGGTAGGCTACAGAAATTCAACTATGCCTCAACGGAATAGTCGGGATGAATTTGTAGCCCACTGTAGACGTAAGGTATTGTTCGCGGATCACTCTCTTTAGAGAGCAGTTGCACGATTTTTTGCAGCGACTACATACACACACACACACACACACCATCTCATACACGCGTGCATGCTATGTACTTAAAAACAGGATTTAATGCGATTGCAAATTTTTCAAGGACAGTCAACATGACTAAAGCTAACATAGCTAAAAATCGATGTGATTGCAAGTCGTCCAGTCCTTATGCAGCTGGCATAACGTTTTTTTTTTCTATGATTTACCATGCTGGTTTGTGGTAGCGGTAACACATTTTCGTCTTAACAAACTGACAGGATGTGCGCACGAGTACATTGTGGTGTGGTGAGAGGAGTGAGAGGAGGCGTGTGGTGTTGCACACCTAGCAACTGTAGACATTTTGCTCTTGTTATGCATTTAGCACGTTCTACACTTTGTTCAATGACCGTAGTGGTCGGTGGTTTGGCATGCACCACTTTGGTTAGTCCGTCCGTTTGCTGCTGCTCTTTGTTACTCGTAGTTGTACGTGGCTTGCAAATTACAGAAAATTGTTTAACAAACATTGGACTAAGGGCATTCTCGATGTGCCTTTGTTGGGTTTTTTTTTCTTTTCTTTTGAGCTGAACTTATTTTTCCTTTTCGTTTTTACACATTTCTATTATTACACTTAATAGCTTTCATCACTAACTATTCCATTCTTTTCGAAAAGCTTTTATATATCCTTTTGTTTATGCGGAAATGAAGTGAAGTGTTGTTGTGCATGAAACATGTGACTAGATGTAAGGCTTAATGTGTGGATGTGATTTAGAAAAAATAATTATTATTACTACCCATACAGCTTTTGTAAACCAATATAATTCCAAATGTAAGGAAAGTCTTAAGACTAGAAATGCAGTAAGAAAGGAACTCTACTCAACGTCTTCATTTCGTATTCCTTCACTTATCTATATTGTTCGGATACTCACTTCATAAGACCGCTGTAGGAACTTACTTCAGGAAACGCAGGAAAAAGGTTAGTCCTATCGCTAGATAAATAGTTGAAACATTGGAACCCACGAAACATACCGTAGTAAATTTTAAATGATGTAAACGGGCTAGGTTGCCTCACGAAGAAGATGAGAAACATTTAATTTTTCTCAGAAATATTAAAACGGGGAAAATAAGGAAAGAAAGAAACACAGAGTCGGGAAAAAGAGAAAGAAAAAGAAAAGAGGATCAGAAGTAGGAGAAAAAGAGCAGACCATGAAAAGAAGAGGTACTACGAGAGAAAGAATTGAGCAGGAAACCAAGAAGAACCAGGATCAGGAAAAAGATAACGAGAAAAAAAGATGATTAGAAGAAAGAGAAAAAGGTCAAGAAAGAACAGCATAAGGTGAAGGAGACGCAGTAGGGGAAGACAAAAAATAAGAAGATGACGAAGGAGAAGAAGGAATCAACCCTATGAAAGCTGCGAAGACTTATGTAGTCCACTTTGATGACAATGCTAGGTTAGGAAAATGGCGACAAGGCAGGGCAAAGGGCAACAACAACAAGGAGTTGAAGAACGATATTGGAAGCACGAGCAAAATCGAGATGTTAAGTGAAAATTGTAAGCAGAAAGAGGAAAAGAAGCATTAAGATCAAGAGAAGAATAACAGAACAAGAATAAGGTGAATAAAATGAAGAAGAAGGATCAGTATAACAAGAAGGAGGACGAGAAAAGGGAAGAAGGTCAAACAAG
Source organism: Sphenella marginata (assembly GCA_951509765.1). Lineage (NCBI taxonomy): Eukaryota > Metazoa > Arthropoda > Insecta > Diptera > Tephritidae > Sphenella > Sphenella marginata. The sequence goes on along the minus strand of OX608080.1, from coordinate 97,767,600 downwards.
ATCAGAATTTTATAGAAGAGAAGGAGATGAAGGATAAGAAGAAAGAGAAGTAGACATAGAAGAAAAAGACGAGGAAGAAGAAGAAAGAGAAGAAGAAGAAAAAGACGAAGAAGAAGAAGAAGAAGAGGAAGAAGAAGAAGAAGAAATTTAAAAAAATAGGGGAGACAGCTGGTAAAAATCCACTGGCTTTGGCAGACGGCCAAGATTTTTCGCTAACGGGTTAACAACACTTTTCTTCTATGCTTCTCTGTATATAACTTTTTTTTTTAATTGTGGGTAACGTTTTTTGTACTATGTCTCTTTATTACCCAAAAAGCAATGAGAAAGTAAAAAAAAATTAAAAAAAAAGGTTTATTTGAATTTTGGGCAATTCTTTCGTCTTTCTCTTTTTAGTTACCCAATAAGCAATTTGAAAGTAAAAAAAATTTAAAAAGCTTGTTGATGTTACAAAACGAAAATATTAAAAAAGCTTTATTTTAAAATATTTTAGCTCAACTAAAAAACTTGTTAGAAAAAAATTTGAAACATTTTAAATTAAAAAAAAAATTTTTTTTTGATGATTATCGATGTTTTCATAAACATTTTTTAAAATAAATAATTTATAAACATTTTTTCTTGAGCGGTAATATAACAAAATTTCCTTTGCAAAGAAATTTATACTGAAAAAAGAAAAAAAACTGAATGCACAAAAAAGTCTGTTGGGTTATGTATCATTATTCATTTGCCTTTGTGGTCATATCTATGTCATTGGGCTATCCGTAAAATACAAACGTATAAATAAGAATGTATGAAAGGCTTAAATTGACTAATTTTTCACTTGAATGAAACGCTTTGATTGAGATGAATGGCAGGCATGTTACAAAAGATAGTAGCTCGTATGTAAATGTGTACTTAAATAAGACTAATGTAGCAGAAAATTTACACATACATCAAAATGGGGTGCAACAGTAGGCAGCGCAAAGCTAAAACTAACTTAAAAATTAAATCACTTTCATACAAACATTGCGCTTCTTTATCTTACTGCTATTTAAAAATATGATAAGAAAATTATTTCCGGGTAGCTATCGTCTTTTATTTTACAACTTATAAGGGGCGTTTATTTCAACCTAACCTAACTTTAATGAAACAAGTAAGGAAAGCGTTATCTTTGGGTGTGACGAATGCTTTATACCTTGCATGATTACACATCACGGTTTTAATAGTCCCATTCTTACTTACAATAAGTGCCAACTCTGCAAAATTTGACGGTCGTACCTTGTAAATTTAACGTCGTTTATCGGCAAAATATGTTGTATGGTGACTATACGATATATTGGGCCAATCTTGATGATTCTCACTTTGCGCATTACATTTATAATAAGTACTGTAGCTGCCAAGTTTTGTGATTCTCGCTATTAAATTGCCAGAATTATACCACAAAATCTATTTATCGGAGCTATCGATTATATGGGAGCCATGTGTTAAATAGGTACGATCTGGCAGATTTTTATCTGTCACTTTACTTTAGTAGTATGTACTAAATCTGGGGAATTTTACCTTCGTACCTTTTTAATTGCAAAATTTATGGCCCAAAATCTATTTATCGGAGCTATCGATTATATGGGAACCATGTGTTATGTTGGTCCGATCTGACTGATTTTCATTTTTTACATAACGTATGTGATATGTACTAAATCTGCAAAATTGTTAGGTTCCTAGCTATTAAATTGCAAGAGTTATAGCCCAAAATCAATTTATCGAAACTATCGATTATACGGGAGCCTAATGTTATGTAGCTCCAATCTCAATGATTTTCACTAGCCACATTACGCATATAATATGTACAAAATTTGCAGAATTTTACGTAGTTGTAGTTGCAAAATTTATAACCCAAAATCCATTTATCGGAGCTATCGATTATATGGGAGCCGTGTGTTATCTTGGTCCGATCTTGCTGGTTCCGATAAATGATTAATGATTTACAAAATGTCAGCCTCATACCAAATTTCATACATATTTATATATTTAAAACTGAGGGACTACTTCAAACAGACAGACAGACGGACATACGGGCATGGCTAAATCGACTCAGCTCATCGCCCTGATCATTTCCATATACATAATTATTGGTGGATCTATTTCTTTTTCTTCCTATACATACTTACAAACATGAGACCAAAGTTATAATACCATTTCATGTTCATCGAAGATATTAAAAAAATTTGATTTTTTTAACTTTAAAATATTTTCGATTGCACAACAACTAAATAATAATAATAATAATTTATAATAAATTTAACAAGTGTATTAGGCTTTCATTTTCTCACACAACTTGAAGCAGCTGTTTGCCATGCGGTTATTTTATGTGAATTCATGCAGCTTACCTACCCTCACCCAAGCATAATTAAATATTTAAAATGGGAAATTTATACAAATCAACATACACACATCCTGTTTACAACACTATAGCATAGTGTCTTATAACGTAGAACGTGCGCTGTATAAATTCAGGTCAAAATCTTTTAGAAAACAAAAAAGGCGGCACGTCGCACACAAGTGCAAGTGTACCTGCAAAAACATTTATTTTCAACCTTGACACCTAGCAGTCAAGTTTGAGTAGCAGCATTACCCTTGTGTGGGGTGTTGCGCCTACTCACCACATGCCATTAAATACCCAATCCAAGGGGTGACTAGCGCATTTAGCCTTAATACGCTTTCGCTTACTATCTTACTTTGTCTTTTGCTTAAATGCTTTACGAAAATCTCAACAAGCAAATCGATAACCTTGCAAACGATTGACCTCCTTTTATTTTTATTTTTTTTTATTTTTTTGTGAGGTTATGTAGCGCTTTTTAATTTAGTGTGAAATTCACGTGCGTGTCTATAGAACTTTCAGCTCTTTCAACTTGCTGCAAACATTTTTTAGCACGTAGCTTTGGCATGCTTTGCTCTATTATGGCCCGAGCGCCTTGAGATATGCTTCTAGTTAGGGCATTTTAGTTGTGCACGTGCGACACGCATGCGATTTAAAGCATTTAGTGTGTGTCATTATCAACTTAGAGATAACTACATAACTCCTACCTGCTGTTGGAAATTACACTAAAGTTGAAAGTTTTCAAATTCTTCAGCAATATTATCCAGCTGCAGTTTAACACAATTTATTGCGTAGTTGGCGCACACAATTTTCGAAGTTTTTTAAATTTTGTGTGTGCTGCTCTTAATTAAGTTTGTAGATTAATGTGGGATTTCATAGGCGTACTATGAAAGTTTAATTTTTATGATTTTAATTACGTTTGCATGTTAGTGTTTGGGTCTCTTGTGGGCAACTTAAAGCTGTTTTGAGAGGCTGATGTGATTTTTATTTGAATTTTATTACACTTTCTTGGGCCTTTGAAATGAGCTTTAAAGGTGACAAACTCACATGAGAGAATATAAATAAGAATTTCTTCAAAATACATATCGGACCTTTGTTTCGTCTAATAAGTTTACATCATAATTTGCATCGAAATTTTGTTTTAAAAATGTAGGCAAAATTCACAAAATTTCAAAAAAAAAAATAAAAATAAAAAAATTCATAGAATTTTTAGAATTTTTTTGGGCATGTAGTTCTGTAACTTGCTAAACTTTAACACAATAATTTGGTTAAAATAAGTTCGTGACAAATTTTTCTAATTTTTGGCAATTTTTCGTCCGACTAGCTAAAGTGTTAAAGTCGTGTGTAAATTTGTATGGAGAAAAATACAGAGGTTCTCAAGAAAAAAAATGCCAAAAGTTAGTAAAATATGTCAGGAACTTGAAATTAACAAAACTGCATACTTTAAAAAAAATTTAACAGTTCTGCGAAAAAAATTGAAATCTTATAAATAAAAATGAATGTGTGTCTGTGTGTCTGTGTGTCTGTGTGTCTGTGTGTCTGTGTATCTGTGTGTCTGTGTGTCTGTGTGTCCTTTATGGGCGTCCAAAGTACTCAACCGATTTTTATGAAATTTTCACAGTATATTCTTGAGATCATGGGTTAAAGCATAGGCTATATTAATTTTTGGAAAAGTGGGCGGTGCCACGCCCCCAGGCTATATAAAACTACAATTCTTCATAACTCTGAACATATTTGGTCTAAATTAATGATTTTTGGATATGTGTGTCCTTTGGTCAAGATTTATGTAATTTTTGAAAAGTGGGCGGTGCCACGCCCACATTTTTTGTGTTTTGTTTGTACTTCAATAATGTCCAAAGTTTATGGTCGATCTCTTTTAAACTTTCAAGATTGGTTCAGAAGATTGTTGTGTACGATTTAGGCTATATAAATTTTTGGAAAAGTAGGCGGTGCCACGCCCCCAGCCTATATAAAATTTAAATTCTTCATAGCTCTGAACATATTTGGTCTAAATTAATGATTTCTGGATATGTGTGTCCTTTGGTCAAGATTTATGTAATTTTGGAAAAGTGGGCGGTGCCACGCCCACATTTTTTGTGTTTTGTTTGTACTTCAATAATGTCCAAAGTTTATGGTCGATCTCTTTTAAACTTTCAAGATTGGTTAAGAAAATTGTTGTGTACGATTTAGGCTATATCAATTTTTGGAAAAGTAGGCGGTGCCACGCCCCAAGGCTATATAAAATTTAAATTCTTCATAGCTCTGAACATATTTGGTCTAAATTAATGATTTCTGGATATGTGTGTCCTTTGGTCAAGATTTATGTAATTTTGGAAAAGTGGGCGGTGCCACGCCCACATTTTTTGTGTTTTGTTTGTACTTCAATAATGTCCAAAGCTTATGGTCGATCTCTTTTAAACTGTCAAGATTGGTTCAGAAGATTGTTGTGTACGATTTGGGCTATATCAATTTTTGGAAAAGTAGGCGGTGCCACGCCCCCAGGCTATATAAAATTTAAATTCTTCATAGCTCTGAACATATTTGGTCTAAATTAATAATTTTTGGATATGTGCGTCCTTTGGTCAAGATTTATGTAATTTTGGAAAAGTGGGCGGTGCCACGCCCACATTTTTTGTGTTTTGTTTGTACTTCAATAATGTCCAAAGTTTATGGTCGATCTCTTTTAAACTTTCAAGATTGGTTCAGAAGATTGTTGTGTACGATTTAGGCTATATCAATTTTTGGAAAAGTAGGCGGTGCCACGCCCCCAGGCTATATAAAAATTAAATTCTTCATAGCTCTGAACATATTTGGTCTAAATTAATGATTTCTGGATATGTGTGTCCTTTAGTCACGATTTATGTAATTTTGGAAAAGTGGGCGGTGCCACGCCCACATTTTTTGTGTTTTGTTTGTACTTCAATAATGTCCAAAGTTTATGGTCGATCTCTTTTAAACTTTCAAGATTGGTTAAGAAAATTGTTGTGTACTATTCAGGCTATATGAATTTTTGGAAAAGTAGCCAGTGCCACGCCCCCAGGCTATATAAAATTTAAATTCTTCATAACTCTGAACATATTATGTCTAAATTAAAGATTTTTGCATATGTGTGTTCTTTAGTCAAGATAGATATAATTTGGGAAAAGTGGGCGGTCCCACGCCCACATTTTTTGTGTTTTGTTTGTACTTCAATAAAATCAAAGTTTATGGTCGATCTTCTCTAAATTTCCAGATTGGTTCAGAAGATTGTTGTGCCACGCCCCCAGGCTATATAAAATTTAAATCATCATAACTTTGAATATTTTTGGTCTAAACTAATGGTTTTTGGATATGTGTGTCCCTTGGTCAAGAATTATATAATTTGGGAAATGTGGGCCGTGCCACGCCACGTGCCACCAAAGACTTTAAAACCGGAAACATTGTATATCCTAAAGCACTGCAATAAATGGAATGTTAAATTAAAGAAAAATATTTGAAAATGTATTTCTAGGGAAGTCACTGGTCAGGCAGAACAACGTCTGCCGGGTCTGCTAGTTTTGTATAAAATTTCTTTGAATTTTCCCGAATTTTGTGTACATTTTTAAAACAAAGTTTATAGTTCCTGTATTAACCTTCACACAAGTTTTTATATAGGCTGTACCAATGTATATTTTTAAAAACGAATTTTATAAGCTTTTTCTGCCTTCATAAATGATACATCAATTTTTCCCTTGTTTGAAATTCTCTAGTGTTTCTAAGTCATGAAAAGTAGGAAAAAAGTATACAGATAGACCAACATCGATTATTGAAATAGAAACAAAACTCGATGCTACTTCCAACACTCCTCCCTACATATCAAATCGTTTTTATCCAAATAATAAATAAATCCGCAGATAGATTACATTTTTAGAAAAATAATTGTACAAAAATTTAGGGGATTAAGCATCGAAGTATACCTCTAGCCGGACCTGTCAAATTTGATTAGCAATAAATAAAAGAAATCAAATTGTTTATGTGGACTTTTTGATTGGCAAAAATAATTTACTACGATTAAATTTTTTTTTTTAAATCATGTTTTTTACAATTACTAATAAAAAAACAAGAATAAATTAAAAAATTATAAATGATCAAAAAACCAAGTTAAGCGAAAAAAAATCAAGAAGATGTAGAAATAATCGAACAATAACAAAAATTAAAAAATAATCCAAAAAGATGAAAAATATTGAAAAAGATTAATTAAAAAAAAAAAAAAAAAAAATAACGAAAAACAAAAAACATCAAAAGGAAAATAAGCTGAAATAAAAAATAATAAAAAAAAATCGAAAAATAATCAAAAAAAAATTTAAAACAATTAAAAAAAAATCAAAAAGCAGATTGAAAAAAGTCAAAAAACATTAAAGAATAATCCTAAAATATAAAAAGTAACCAAAAATATTCAAAAAATATTAAAAACAATCAAAAATGATCAAACAAAGTAGAAAATAGTCAAAAAAAATAAAAAATTTAAAATAATCAAAAAAGTAAAAAAAAAATCGAACAAAAGGAACAAAAGGAAACCAAAAATAACTAAAAATTATAAAAAAAAATAACAAGCTAAAATTTTAAAAATACAGTGGAACTTCTTTATAGTGAACTTCCCTACAATGAAGCTCTCCCTATAATGAAGTCATTTTGAAGACACAGCTTTTTGGTTCTACTTTAGGTGCATTTTTGTCTCCTTATAATGAATTTCTATATAGTGAAGTTTTCTATATAGTGAACAAATTTTACTGCTTGAAAATCAAGCTTCATACGTTTTTGTCTCCGTATAGTGAATTTTTTTAAATATGTTTTCGGTTACACACAATTATTTGTAACTGCGTATTCTCAGAAATAAACGAAATGTAGAAATGTAATACGGGGAATCGCAAAATGAAAATACATGCATACATATGAGTCGCTCAGTGTATAAAGGGAATGAGTCCATTTTTGGCTTTCTTGAGATTTCGCTTGGATACACTTCCTTTTACGACTAACTATGTATGGTAAAAATTTTGTTTTCAAATTTCAACGGCAAACCTCTTTTAAAGACAAAAGATTTTTTTGTACGAAACAAAAAATTTTTATTTTCAGTGGAAGAAGGGAATAAGTCCACGTGTGCATTTATATTGCATATTGCATTAATCAGTTGTTAACCTTGCTCACTCTTTTTTGTTTCTAATTCTTGTCGTAAACATTTTTAATTTTTTGACCTGTGCATATTAATTCAGTAAATATTATAAGTATAAGAAAGCAGGGTAAGACAATGTTATTGAATAGCCTGACTCAAAATCTATTGTATCCTCAAACTAGAGCCATAACAAAAGAAAAGAAAAAGGATATGATTGATTTATTAACATATATCCCTCCCGTGCACCATACTTTTTATACAAACTTGAAAACAGGTTCAAGTCAGAAAGATCCTTCCGAAGACGACATTATATTTTGTTAAATGAAATAGTTATAATAAAGATTCATTCAAAAAGAAGAAATTTTAAACTTATTTTTGTTTTCAAAATAAGAAATTTTTTATGTTATTTTTTAAGTTCATTAAAAATAAAACTGTGCGAATGCACTGAGCTAAAAAACAAATTATCTGCAGCCTTTTTTATACAAAATTAAAAAAAAGTACTCTTTCCAAAATATACTAATTCAATTAAAACACTACGGGAGGTAAGCCAATATTTAAGTAGATGGACATTTTTTATTTTTATTTCCGAACGAATACTCAAATTCAAAACATAATTAATTTGTATTTTCACGGTATCGATATTAACAACAAAAATTTTGGTGGACTTATTCCCTTTTTCCACTGAACCCCTTATCAATAAAAACGTATTTGTATCATATTAACAGGTTTTGTGAACACATCCACTTACATACTAACATTATATTTTTAGAAATTGTAAAAGAAGTCCTAATAACTAATTTTGTAACTTTACTTTTTAGTTTTGTCGTAACAAATAGTTTTAATATCAACGTCAAATGTTTTGTCGTTTTTCTCCATTTCAAATTTTTGGACTCATTTCCTTTATACACTGAACGACTCATATGTATGTACATTTTAGTATGAGTTCAGTTGTGTTAAGAAATTGAAGTAAAAATGACGTTTCTGTATAATGAAGTCTCCATATCGAGCCCTGTGCGCAAAAAAGACGTAAGAGCCAAAAAGTAAATTGTTCAGGAGACGGTTTTTTTTGAATATCTTTGCATCCAGTACATATATTGTCATGAAATTTGGTGAGTAACTTTATTTGGCTCTCATTTATATAATGCAAAAATATAATTTTAATATTCGTAGCATAAGGGTAGTTTTTGGCTCATACGTCTTTTTTGCCTGCACAAAATAAAGCTACTTTCTGATGATTTGGCTGTTACGTCAAACATTTTTTTCAACAAATGTTAATTTTTTTTATTTAACACTTCAGATTACTTATATATTTAAATATACATATACATATTTAAAAAAAAATCGCAATAGAATTCAAAGCAAATTAGTATTTAACCAATTATTCACATTAATTTCAAAAAAAAAAAAGACGTATCAGCCACTGCTTGCTCACTAAAAACTTGAAACAAACAAAAATGGCACTTACGGCTAAATTGCTTTTGCTCTAAATTCGTAACGGTGCTTTTTATGGCGCTGAAACTTTGAGGGATGGTGCGTGTGATGATAAATTACCAATTTTTATAAAAAAACCGAAATCGAAAATCATGGCTCTTACGTCTTTTTGCGCATAGGGCTCGATATAGTGAAGCGATTTTCAGGTCCCCTGTGAATTCACTATAAGGAAGTTCCACTGTAATAAAAAAAATTTAAAATTAATAAAACAAAATTTAAAAATAGTCAAAAAAATTGAAAACAAATATAAAAAATCTTAAAGAAATCAAAAATAACAAAAAAAAAAAATTTTGAAATAATCAAAAATAGTATTAAAAAATTTAAAAATTATTAAGAAAAAAATTAAATCAAAATTTTTTTTTTAACATAAATTGGCAAAGAAGCATTGAAAATTTAAAGGGATTTAAAAATTCATAGATTTTGCCATTTTCATTTCGTGTATTTGGTATAGCATTTCTTGTTAAAAATATAGCCTTGAAATAACGAAAAAAAAATTTTCAAGGCAAACAAATCATTTTCGCTATACATATTTCACTAAACACATGCTAAACATTAATTAGTAAACAATACACTTTCAAAAGATTTTATTTTCAACTTGTACTTTGCATTTATAACAAGTACAGCAATAAAATCAAGTAGCTACCATTGACGCCACTAAGATTTGTGGCACAAAATCAATGCAAGCAAAACAAATCGTATAAATAACACCAACAAAAAAAATTGAAAGTGATTTGCAGATAAATACTTACATATAAAATGTAAATATGTATGAATATCGCATTTTTATTTCTATAACAAGTAAAAATATATGTTTAACAGATTCCGCTAAAAAAATAAAATTAAGTTTTTGTTCTACACTTCGCGAGTTGCCTATAAATAGGCGCCAAGGCTTGCTACAAGGGAAAGGGAGAAAAAAAAACCGAATACATATAAAAGTTCAAGTTCAAGTGCAAAAAAAACAAAGGATAAAAACAACAAACCAAAAAAAAAAATGCAAAGCAAAATACAACAGCCAAAGCTTTATTATTTCGAGAGCAAATATTTGCATGCACTACTAATGGGGGAGGGACGAGGGTGGGTGGCGTGCTCGACCGATCACACTGCTACTGGTACCTAGCAGCGTTTTCAATGTTTGTACAATCAACTGCAATTGTTTGTGTGTAATTTTAAAATTGCAAAGTTTTTTTTGTGCTCTTCGCATACTCTCAAATAAATTTGTGCGGAATTTTATTATGAAACACATCACAAATGATTTGGCAAGTGACAGCTGCTATGCGGCATTTTTGCTTAGAGATACGCAGATTGACAGCGTCATATGAGAATGCATTTGAGGGGGTTGACTATGACGCAGAGAGATCTACAAAAACATGCATGCAAATAATTGAGTGACTTAAGTAGCGGCGCATTGTAGACGTATATTTGAGCCGAGAGAAATTCTCTGATGATTAGATTAGAATTTATTAACAACAATATTACTTATTTAGTTTAACTTTGAACCAGACTTGTTAAATAATGATTACCAGTTTGATTGATTATTTTTCTGTAAATAAATTTAATGATTGCTTACCATCACTTTAAAATGTAATGATTACTTTCCAATTAATTCAAAAATAATCCAAAAAATCATGATTTGTCACAATTATTAAAAATAATCAAAAATTGTCAAAAGTAATAAAAATTTTTTTTTTATTATATTTGATTTTTTTTCAATATTTTTTTTAATTATTTTTGATTTTTAATAATTTTTGGTTTTTTTTTTTTTGACAAAAAATTTTTATCTTGATTATTTTTTTGAATTTTTTCTTGATTATTTTTGATTAAAAAAAATTTTTTTTTTGATTACCTTTCATTTTTTTGAACTTTTTGATTTTTTAGTAATCGTAATAATAACTATGTATGTAAAATTATTGTTTGACGATTATAGCCCCAAAGTGTGAGATTATTTAGTCATAGTTATTTCTAAGAATTTTTTTATATTGCCTTTAACATTCTTTCATACCATTAACACCACAAAACTTTAATTATTACTTTCGAAATCTCCATTTTCAGGCCTATGAACGACGATTTCCGAAATGCCCACAAATGCCCATCGTACTCGATTGTGAATTGATTAAAGATGAAGTTTTGGAAAATGGCGCCAAACGTCATACGAAGCGACGCTGTAAATTAGCTGTAGATGCGCCATATCTTTTCAAAAAAGTAATTGGTGTAGACTTTGTATACTTCCTACAAACAAACTACCTCGATCTGGCCAATCGAACACTCAGTATTGAGGCTGTGAATGAGAGTTTCTCATCGCGTATTGAAATTTTTGAACGCTGCCGTTATTATGCACATCCCGACAATCCCGATTGGACATGTTTCGATCAAACAGCTACATTAGATATAAAAAACTTTTTTGGTTTTGAACATTCCATGGAAAAGATGGGCATGAAACAATATACACAAACAACATTGAAGGGTAAAGAAATCATTGAGTATTTCATAAATGAGTTGAAAGAAGAGGGTGTCACCGAAGTGGAACGTTGGGTACCACCTAATGATGCAACACCCTGTTCAACAACAACAACTACGCGTGAGGATGGCGTTGAAATAAATACACAACAACAAATACAAAATGATAATGAACGTCGACGCTCCTCACACGATGTATTACTCGATGGTGACTTTATAGCCAAAAATTTGGGTACACTCACACCAATGCAGGCATCCAAATTATTGGAGCTGCGAAAAATGCTGGATGGTGTCGAAGATTTGGAAAAAATGCCAAGTTATCAGACCATACTGCGTTTTTTGACAGCACGCGATTGGCATGTCAATCAAGCCTTCAATATGTTACAAGATTCATTGAAATGGCGCAAAGAACATAACATCGACTCATTGGTTAAGGAATATAAAGTGCCAGCGGTGGTGGTGAATCATTTTCCGGGCACATGGCATCATTATGATAAAGATGGGCGTCCCATTTATATTTTACGTTTGGGTCATATGGATGTTAAGGGCTTACTTAAGTCTATTGGCACTGAAGGTTTACTCAAGTTGGTGCGTATTGTTTGGTTAAAAGTTTTAAACTTTGTACTCATAAAACACATTTTTTTTTGTTGTAACAGACGTTACACATTTGTGAAGAGGGCATGCAGCGCATTAAGGAATCGGCAGCGAAATTGGCGAAACCAGTGCTTAGTTGGTGTCTGCTTGTAGACTTGGAAGGTCTATCCATGCGCCATTTGTGGCGTCCAGGCGTTAAAGCTTTACTCAATATCATCGAAACGGTTGAGCGCAATTATCCTGAAACTATGGGACGTGTGTTGGTAGTGCGCGCGCCGCGCGTGTTTCCCATTGCTTGGACTATAGTGAGCGCTTTTATAGGTAAGCGTACGCCAGTTAAAGGTTTAACGCTTGATTATTAAAGCAATTTTTTTTTTTTTTACAGATGAAAATACACGTTCAAAATTCCTATTCTATGGTGGTCCCGATTGCTTGCACATGAAAGATGGCTTGGAGCAATACATCGATTCCGATGTTATACCCGATTTCTTGGGTGGTCCATGTAAGGTAAGCTGTAGCAATTTGTCTTTGGAATACTGTAAATTAGGGCTGTGCCTTTATTTGATTAATCCAGTAGGTTGCTTAATCAAATATTCAGTTAATCGATTGCTTGATTAATCAAAATTATGAGCAATCAAAACGAGCGTTACTCGAGTATTTTCAAAAATGGTAAATCAAAAACTGACTAATTTACTCATTTTCTTATGTGAAAGTTTGCCTTGAAATAGCTGAAAATAAAAAAAATTCATAACCAAAATGCTTCAAAATATTAAAAAAAAGAAATTTAAAAAAATTTTCAGGTGTTGTCCGAACGCGAATGGGCAAAATGTCGAAGATGCAACAAATGGTTGAAGCATCAAAGAACTTCTAAATTTGTGCCGTTTTAATATATGATTAATCATTTTATTAAAAAAAAGATTAATCAAAAAGGCGATTAATCAATTAATTATCTTTTTGATTAATAAAAATCTTGACTAATCGAGTAAACACCCTTTTTTGATTAATCAAAAATCATAATTAATCGATTAATTGAGTAATCGAAATTATGATTATTAAAAATTTTGATTAATCAATTAATCGCACAGCCCTACTGTAAATAATTTTGCATGTGATTTTGTTTGTTAAACCTAATCAACATTTTCTTTTTTTTTTTCTTAAAAACATATTTATGCTCAGTCTAAACTGGCCTACATTCCGTATGTGGAAATAATTAATCAAAAGTATTTTACGCATTGCTTTTTTCCTAATTGCGATTGTGTAAGAGGCTCTAATACATAGCTTTTTTTATGTTCTTAGTTTTACATATCTTTACAAATTTGTTTCCGCTTTTGTGTTGTTGTACAAAGTGATTTCTCTAACACCAAGCATTTCTGGCGTCTTCAGCAAAATTTTACAAAAAATAATGATAACAAATGTAAATATGTATGTGTGTGTATTTGTCTTGTGTTGCACTTTGTACGATCGTATGCAGTCTTCGATCCCTCAGGGCACTGATAAAAATACCAACTCGTTTCTATGGTAGTTCAGTGATTTTCATAGGTCTCAAAGAGTTTGTAAGTTGTGTTGTTGCTATTTGTCAAAAATGTAAAATATTCTTTTCGTTGGCTATTCTCTTTAACGTGTTCAAATCATTCCTAAGCAATGAGTTTTTGTTGGGGTCACTTACTTTCTTAGGAGCTCTTCACAGAAGATCCTTAGAGGTGTCATGAGAGTATAGTAAATTCGTCACAATTTTTTACATACATCATCCCTATCATGGTTTACATTCCGTGTATCCAACACTCATGAAAAATACCGAGAAAAGGCGATGTTGCTGTTGTTGTAACGATGCTTTAGACTGCCGAGTCGTCGCTATATTTTCCTTTCACTGTCGTTAATATCTTCTAGCAGAAGTCCTTTTAGTCGAAAAATTTCAAAAGGCTTGAACCAGAGTAAAATTTGTGTTAGAAGAGTAAAAATGTAACCCTTGAGAAGGGCGATACAAAGAGTAAAATTTGGCACTTTTGATAACAAAAAATTAATACTAAATTCAAAAATCTTCAAAAAGATCATGAATATTTTTTGATTAAAAAAATTAAAAACAACCAAGAAAAATAAAAAAATTTAAATAATAAAAAAAGCCAAAACAAAAATAAAAGATAATAAAAAAATAAGAACAAAAATTTGAAAATAATAAAAAAAATTCTTAGAGCAAATATCAAAAAAAAAAAAACAAATTAAAAATCATAAAAAATAATCATGAACATTTTTTGATTAAAAAAATTAAAAACAACCAAGAAAAATAAAAAAATTTAAATAATAAAAAAAAGCCAAAACAAAAATAAAAAATAATAAAAAAATAAGAACAAAAATTAAAACTTAAAAACCCCTAAAAAAATAATATAAAAAAAATAAAACAAGAATCAAAAAATATTATTAACATTTTTTGATTAAAAAAGTTAAAAACAACTAAAAAAAAAATGAAAATATTAAAATAAGCCAAAACGAAAATAAAAAAGCAGTAACAAAAATTTCAAAATAAAAAAAAATTATCAGAACAAAAAGTAAAACTAAAAAAAGTAAAACAAAAATCAAAAATGAAAAATCATTAAAAAAAAATCATGAACTTTTGGGATTAAAAAAATCAAAAACAACCAAGAAAAAAAAAACACAAAACAAAAATGAAAAATTAAAAACAATGAAAAAAGCCGTAAAAAAATAAAAAAATTATTAGAGCATAAATCAAAAATAAAAAAAAATTTAACAAAAATCAAAAATCATCAAAAAAAAAATCATGAACGTTTTTTAATTAATTGGAAAACAATTATTAAAAACTTAAGGTAATGGTAATCTATCATTAAATCATTATTTAACAAGTCTGACTAGGGTATAGTCTATGGTCATGCTGAAGCGACGCTGAAAATACAGACGTCATGTATTCGCTCAGTTCAGATGTCTGTGGCCTCAGCTATTTGACGCACTTTCATTCTTCGAACGTCCATTCTCATACCATATGTTTTATGGACAATTTCTTTACGGTGCCCACAAAGTTCGGTATCACTTGTACTCGTTCGACTTTAGCGGAACTGTTCAAACTATGGAACAGAGTCTCCGTAGTATTTATCAAGCCATTTCTTGGTTCCGAACGAACTTTTATGGAAATAATTACTCATACCGCAATCAGAACTCCTGTGATATATACGGGACCTGAAAATAATCTACTATTTTCTCATATCTTCAATTTCAACACACACTTTCTCTATAGTACTCAGCTCACGAATCTTTTTAGTCAAACCTAAACAACACCACACATATTTATATGTCTGTCCAGCGTATTGTATGTGCTAAAAAGCAATTCATTTCTGAAACAAAAAATTTCTAGAAACCAATTACAGCATAACTACAAACCAATTACTCTCTTACGCAGACACTCATACATGAAGGTGGTCTTGTGCCAAAAACGCTCTACAAGATGAGTTCCTTAGAAGAGGATGATGCGGACGAAGAAACAGCGAAGCAAACAAATCAAGCAGGCGCTTCAATGCAGGAACATCGCAGTCTCTATAAGACAGTCGAATTAAGAACTGGTTACATACACGAAGTAGTCATACCAAATCGTGATCCAAAAAGCGTGCTCACCTGGGATTTTGATGTAATGCGCAGTGATTTACATTTTACATTATATCGTGCAACGAAAGAGTTACCGCCCAAAACTGGTGAGTATCATGGGTAGATGCTTGCAACCGCTTCCACTCTCAAACTTATTTTCCCTAACTTGCAGATACCACCGTTTCCATATTTGATATGAGCGATTTTGTCGAAGGTGAACACTACTTCAAGGAGGAGTCCACACTTATTTGTCGACATCGAGAAAGTGTGCAGGTGAGTGTGGCGTTTTGTGTTAACAATAGTGCTTATGCTTTTACTAATGCGCTCTCATTTTGGTTTATACTTTTGAAGGGCTCTCATGTAATGCATCACACAGACACCTACATAATGCAATGGTTTAGTCCTTCATGCGGTAGTGAGGGTCCAGCACAATTAAATGTTTTCTATGAAGTGCTCAGTTCGGCAAATTATAAGGGCTCAATGACTAGCTTACAATCGGGTTTCTCAGCAACATCGGCTACTAGTTCGTGTCAAAGTCGATGATATGAAATGAATAATGGTGCTGCTTGTAGTAGTACGAGTAGCGCAGCAGCGGCAGCGTTGGCGCATAATGGAAATGGTATTGGAGGAGCGATCAAAAAACAAGAACCACAACAACAACAGCACCAAAAACACGAAGATGAGCAAGTGCATGAACATGGCATACTAGCTGCCGATTCGGTAATGGAGAAGACATTAAATTGAATTGAATGTGAGAAATTGATGTAGCGCAAATAAGTACAGAATTATAATTTTTTTTTTTTTCAAATTAAATTAAAACAATTTTATAGTTAAAATATAAACTAATTACTTAGTTTAGAATAAATCAAAAACAAAAAAAAAGACGCTTTAGATAATATGCGTAAAGCGAAATTTTGAAATGAAATAGTTTTTAATTGTTAAAAATTAGTTTTTAAAGAAAATGTGATCAGCCGCAAAGTGCATGCGCATATTTAGTAGCTGCATGCACGTTTAAAGCAAAAAAGATATGAGGTTTAAGTATAATTGCAAATATAATTCAATTTAAAAGGTAATTAATTTCGAAAGAAAATCAAAAAGTAGTAATTTGCGTATAATTTTAAATAGTAATGTTTGTTAAAAAGAATCATAACTGTTGAGCAGAGCTGTTAAATATTGTTAAAAATAAGTAATTAAGCCAATAAAATGTTTGAGCTAACTTTTTTTATTGATTACTATTTTGAGACTACCAAGAAATAATCAAAAAATGCATAATTTTCACAATTACATTTTAATTACTTTTAATTGTTAAAGCTAAATGAGCATTATAAGATTACAATAGTGCCCATTAATGACTAAATTAAAATAAAAACAATAATCCCAGCGCAATATACTTCAATTAGTAATCATTACTTAACAGCTCTGCTCAAAAGTATACCAATTAATGTTAATTTAATAAAAGCTAGTAATCATTACCACTAAAATATCATGCACCCGAGCCGCATATGCCGTATTTTTGATAAACTTACAAAAGCAACAAAAACAAGCAAGCTTTTTAAAAAAAAAAATATATACATATATAGATATGAAAAGAGTAATGTAATTGCATTAATAGCTAGATTGTGAAACCGGAAATAATTTTTTTTATATTGGTAATTGACATTAAAAAGTCAGCGCTAGTAGTGACCATTACGGAACAATTAAATTGAAATTACATTACAGGAATAATAAACAGCACTATATTTGAAGCACAGCTTCAGCGACATTACCATTACCAGTAAACTAACGTTGTAACTTATTTGCAATTACATAAAAGTTGCATTACATTTGAAACACAGCTGCAAACATTATTTTATCATTATCTAAAAATATATCGCACTTCCTTTACATTACCATTACACAAAAATTATATTACAACTACCGTAATTTCACATTAAATATATATGAAAATTACGTTACAGCTAAATTTTGAATACTTCAAATTACAACAAAATTGCATATATTTAAACTACACTAGAAATGTTCAAATTATGTTACCATTACAATTTAACTATATCACAGTTATATTCCATTACAATAACAAAACTATTTATATAATAATTTATATTATTATGTAAGCTTTTATAAAATGCATAAATAAATGAATTACAATTACATTACAGTAGGTAATAAATACATTACAGTAGTGAATTAATTACATTACAGCAGTTACTAAATACATAACAGTAGTATACTTATTACATTACAATTACATTACACTTGCACTACAATTACATTACAATTACCATTACAATAACCATTACAATTGCAAGTAATTGCACATACTCAGAAACTAATTTGCTTTGAATGTGAAATGATCTTTTATTCCATAAGTCAACAAAAATTCAGTTTGTAATAAATTCATCAGAAAGTTAGTTTCTAGTTTTTCATTTTGCTTTTCTTTCTGAGAGCCGGGAGCATAAAAAGTCATAGCATATTTTGGCTCTGCATGCGTGGGAGTGTGGAGAAATAGCGAAATGTGCTGCTGGAGTTTTGATATTGGGTTGATTTTTATTTTTGCCATTAGGGTGGAACGTATAAATAAACAAAAAGTAAATATAATAAAAAGCAAGTATTTGAAAAAAAAAATATTTTCACTAAATTTTTCGAGTTAAAAACAAACGTGGTTCTAAAATAAAAATACTGTAGATTTGAAATGTTAAATTTTTTTACTATTATTATTATATATTTTTTTTAATTTAAGTAATTTCGCTAAACTCTGCTAAATACCAAATTTTTTTCTTTTTTTTAAATAATAGCAAATTATAGTCCACAATAGCCACTTGCTAAGCAATTCAATCAAATTTCGATAGACAACGCTTTTTTACAGTACTCCCAAAATGATGAAAATGTTGTAATATAAACAGAAAATTGTAAAAATCTGAACGAATATGGCGTAGAAGATTGCTTACATACAAACATACATAGTATGAAAGTTCATTTCTAATTTAAGTCAATTAACACAAACGGCTGGATAAAAAAAAATTTTTAAAAATAAAAATTTGAAATTAATGCTTAAATTAGGTAATTGTACATACTATATATGTGCATACATAAATTAATTATACAAACATACATATTAGGGATGTGCCTTTATTCGATTAATCGAGTAAGTTGATTAATCAAATTTTCAATTAATCGATTACTTGATTAATCAAAATTCTGAGTAATCAAAACGAGTATTACTCGAGTACTTTCAAAAATGGTTAATCAAAAACTGATTAATTTACTCATTTTTTTTATGTGAAAGTTTGCCTTGAAATAGTTGAAAATAAGAAAAATTAAAAACCAAACATACTTCAAAATATTAAAAAATAAAAAAATTTTAGAAAATTTTGAGATGTTGTCCGATGGCGAATGGGCAAAATGTCGAAGATGCAACAAATGGTTGAAGTATTAAGGAACTTCTAAATTTGAGCCGTTTTAATATATGATTAATCATTTTATTCAAAAAACGATTAATCAATTAAATTTCATTTTGATTAATCAAAATCTTGATTAATCGAGTAAACACCCTTTTTGATTAATCAAAAATCATAATTAATCGATTTATTGAGTAATCGAATTTATGAATAATCAAAATTTTGATTAATCAATTAATCGCACAGCCCTAATACATATATCAAAACTAAAATCGCCTATGTGCAAAGCAAAATATATACATACATACATATGTATATTTAGCAAAAATCATTTTTAATTAGGTACAAACATACACGCAATTAAAAATATTAAAATATAGTTTGTTAGAAAATTGTGCATGCATAAACAAAATTAGGGTGGTGTGGAAAAGTGGCGCAAAAAACATTTTGAAACCAAAAGCAAAAATAATTCGACCCACCCTAATGTATGTTATACATATAATCTTAGATATGTAGCTAATATATGGCATGTGCATTATAATAAATAAATATATTCATATGCAACAACAATAAAAAATCGATTTTTTTTAGCTTTTTATAAACAAGAAGATGTTGCATATGTTTGCAAGAAGTATCTAAGCTAGACACACAAGGTTGCACTGAAGTTGTAAGGAAGTATTAGTAGTATTTTAAAAGTAGTTTATAAAATGTTAAGCAACTAAGTGTTAGGCTCTTGATTTGCTATATGAAATCTCATTACTAAAACTATTACTTAAGTAATGCTAATACTAAATACAAACATACATATATCTACTACTTGTTACCTTTTATTTGTAACAAAATGTACATAAGTTAAGTGGTATTCTACAAAATTGATAAAAACTAAATTTTTGCCTAAGCGTCCTTTGAGGCATACCAAAAAAGCAACAACTGTTGTGTACACAAATCGAAATTCATCAGAGGGCGCTATTTACGCGCTAAAACTTAAATTTCTCCAATTTTAAATTTAAATTTACAATACTATTGTATGTACATATGCATAACATATGATAGTAGAAACATACATACATATGTACATGCATAGATATCAGTAACGCATCCAACAGTTGAAGTAGCAAAGTCTCAAAATTATGATTAATTCTAAGCAAATGTTTCATGTTAATTAAATGTATAAGCATAAATAAATCATATTTACTGAAAACAAAAAAAAAATGTTTTTTTTTTAAGGTTATGTTGCATGCTAATTTGAAACTTATAATCGATCCACCTTAGTCGTAACATTGACGTCGACTTTTGGTACATTTATTACTATCCAATACTACGGGAAATTAGTATCCGAATAATGCCGATAACGATTAATTTTAATGAAAAAATTCCACCATCAGTTTTGGCCTTGTTCGCTATTTTCAGACTGTTTTTTTCACCGAAAAAGTTCTTTTTATCCTCTAGCGGAAAATCTCATAAAAAATTAAATATTTAAAAAACCTGAAAATTTTTTTCGCAATAATTTAGCTAGCAACTGGCAGCTATCTTTTTCATCAGAAGCGTGTCAATTCATTTATACAGCATGGATACACGTGCCCCATCCTGTCATGCCATTCTGTCAATGATCGATGGTACTCCATTTTTTTTGTTTTTAATTTCAATCATTTTTTACCTCACATTCTGCAGTTATTTGCTGTCAATGTCATTTGTTAGCTCTTTTTGCGTTATTATTAAGCTCTTCGCAAATATTCTTACACTCTTCTGATGAGAGCGAAAAAGCACTTGCACAGTGGTACCAATCTACTGTCGCTTTGTTGATTGTTGTATGTAGTAAATTATTCGCGATTTAAAATGAGCAATTCTAAATAATTAATAATAAATAAATAAAAAACGCCGACCACTGATTTAGCCTTAGTAGTCAAGTAGATATGATGTTGCTCCGACCAGCGGTAGGTTTCGAGATCGAGCGTTGGAATTTTTTGTTTGATAAATTTTTTTACATAGAATTTTTTTTTCTCTTTACATGTGTAATTAATTTTTAAATTTAATTATTTTTAATCCAGCGGACCTGGGTAAATTTTTGGGTTTTCACTAATAACATTTCACTAAAAGAAAATATTTATTTTCCCCCTTCGGATTATTGATACCGAGGTCAAAACGCGTCTTTTGATACCTCTCCCGACATTTTTGAACATGTTTGAGCAGTTGACGTGGTATCTAAAGTATTACCCAAAAAAAATCCGTTATAGTTACTGTAACAGTGTTGCTGCATCAACTTCTGAGAATTTTCGATTTTCACTGTCGTCAGTGAATACCCCTTACAGCTGCTTTTGACGTTTCGTATTAACAGCTGTTGTTACTGTGCCACAACAAAAAGCGAAAAACAAAATTATAAACAAATTTGTATTATTTAGTTGAAAAGTGTAAAGAGCATACTTACCTACGCAATAGTTTTAATATTGATGGTAAAATTGAATAAAGCGCTTAGTTTTATATCAAGAAAAATAAAATAATGAATCGCAAATGTTGGCCGAACACGAAAAACACGTATACGCGACGGTGTACTCAGTAGAAAAGCTATAGCAAACAAACAGCACCTGCAGCCAATTAAAAAATAATATTGCGTGCTATTGGATTGCGGAATTGTTTTGGTTGTGAATGTCATTGGCATTTTTAACCGAGTAACATATAGAAATACTTTTCCCAGCAATAGCCAAACATTGTGAAATAGACAAGCGCTACCAGCCATTAATCCGGACAAGTGTATAATATCTTAGCAAATCAATGAAAAATTGCACTTTGAACAAAGTGTTCTCTACATAAGTTTTTTAAGACGTCAATTTCAAAAAAGAAGAAATTTCCAATTGTGTCAGTGGAACTACATACACTGAGTGCCAATCAAAATGGGCCAATTGGACGATCATAACAACAGCAGAAAATTATGTCAACAAAAAAAAAGTCAAATAAAATAAATTAGTTGTCATCAAATCAAATTACTGTTCCCAGATTTTCTAAATTTTATAAAATAATAACAAAAAAAAAGCTTTAAGAAACTTGACAGTTTCACAAGAGTTTCTATATAAATTACATACGGCAACATTGATTTCAGAAATGCTCTCCCACTTAATTTTGACATTGCGTAAGAAACATGAGAGGCAAACGAAAATTATAGAGAATACGCTAGCTAGACGAAATTAGGTCTGTTTCTTGACTGCTAATTATGAATAATTATTCCTAAAAAGTGTTCTTTGAAAAAATTAGCAGCGAATCCAGCAGCGTTTTGACATTTAATTGAGAGAAAGAGCGCCAATTCGCTGCAAGTTCGCTGCTGGGGATTGCTGGAGATTTTTCGTCCAGCAATAACCAGCAAGTAACAAACAGCTGATTGTGACAAATGCCAAAATCAAAATTGATTGCATATTTTTGTAAAATTTAAAATTTATTACGAATATTTTGAAAACTGTGAGTTATTTACCAGCAAATGAAGTAAGTACAGAATTTCTGCTGGCTCCTGTTCGGTGAAAAACCAGCAGAAGAGAGATAAAACTGGCAGTAATGAGATTTTGACAGACGAATCTAGATTTTTCTGTCATGGAAATCATTAAAATAAATGTTTGGGAAATTTCAAAATTATGGCCGAAAATATCAACCTTATTTTGAAAAACAAATTGAATTCCCAAATATTCAAGAGCCGTGACATTTACACTTCGTGAGACTACTAGAATTCCAAGAATTTTTGGAACTGTTCCATAAACAGACACTACACCTTTTTCAGTTTAAGTTCAGAAAAGTACAATTCATATTCAGAAAGTCCAAATTTAAGCTCAGAAAGTCCCAATTTAAGTTCAGAATTTTCATTTTAAATTCAGAAAATTGTAATTGAGGTTGCAATTTAAATTCAAATGATGGCTATGACGGCAAAATCTTTGTATATTTTTTTCATATGAAATGAGCACATGAATTTTGAAAAAGTTTGGAAATACTTACATATGTATAGTATAACCAAGCGTGCCATTTTGAGTAGCACTCACTGTATTTATGAAGTGGGCTCGAATGTATCGCGACTTATATTGTCAATGAAACAACTTAAAGGCAATAGTTGCCGCTAAATTGTCGTACCGCGCGGTTGTATTTTGCAGGGTTAATTTGAAATTATTACCTTTTTCAGTTTTAAGTTTTCTTTTGGATGTGCTGAGTTTTAAACATGATGGCAATTAGCAATAAAAGGTGAGTAAATTGTCCAAAATAGCTTGTCTTGTAATGCGTGATTGAACTTTGATTTTAAATTTAGAGATAAATGTTTAATAAGAGAAATAAATGAAATGAAATAAGTTTATAAAAGCTTAACAAGAATATTTAAAAAAAAAAATATATATGTATAAATAACAATTTAATACTTTTTTAAAAGCACAAAGTATCTTCATCTCACTAGTTGCAATGTCCAATTCGCATGTTTGCATTTTTTTATAGCACAGAAAGGTACATATTTTTCTTTTTTATCAAGAACATTGTCAATTAAAAGCGTAGCCTGGGCACAAAAAAAAATGTTTTTTTTTGCAAATTTTTTTAGAATTATGTTATTAGTTTAATATCTAATAATATTTCTTATTATTTGCTTTCACTTTTTTTTTTTTTACATTTAGGAAATGTTGATTTGATATGAGTATGACTTCAAATTGATATTATTCTTAATAAAAATTATGTATTTTTTTTTTAAACAAATAGGTGCTTATTTAGTAGTTTTATTATTAACCGTTACCGTGACTTCCAGCGCAGCCGAGCTGCTAACTGGTGAGTGAAGTTGGCTGATTTTGCATCCAATTTTGTATATACTTAGGTATGTGATTATACCTGGAGTCGGACCTAATTCTTTTGGAAACTTAACAGTAAATTGTTGCTAATCAAAAAAAAAAATACTACTAACAACTTTGTGAATAAATACATATATGTATGTATGTATGTGACCCGGTCTATGAAAAGGTGGCTTATGACTGAAAAAAAAAAAACTGCGAGAAACAGCTGTTAAAGAGAAGCAATGCCATATGCTTACACAGAAATGACGAGATGGAGTAAACATTTTTAGTAGGGCTGTGCGATTAATTGATTAATCAATATTTTGTTTAATCATAGTTTCGATTACTCAATTAATCGATTAATTATGATTCTTGATTAATCAAAAAGAGTGTTTACTCGATTAATCAAGATTTTGATTAATCAAAAAGAAAATTAATTGATAAATCGCCTTTTGGATTAATCGTTTCTTGAATAAAATGATTAATCATATATTAAAACGGCACAAATTTAGAAGTTCCTTGATACTTTCTCCATTTGTTGCATCTTCGACATTTTGCCCATTCGCGTTCGGGCAACACCTCAAAATTTTCTTAAATTTTTTTATTTTTTAATATGTATTTTGAAGCATGTTTGGTTTTTAATTTTTGTTATTTTCAACTATTTCAAGGCAAGCTTTCACATAAAAAAATGAGTAAATTAATCAGTTGTTGATTAACCATTTTTGAAAATACTCGAGTAACGCTCGTTTTGATTACTCATAATTTTGATTAATCAAGCAATCGATTAACTGAAAATTTGATTGATCGAGTAAGTTGATAAAGGCACAGCCCTAATTTTTGGTTCACTTCTAAGCAAGGTAGGACTTTCTAGTTTTCACCAAGTGAAAGAGCGTCTCAAAAACTATCGAAACCAGAAAAGAAGTGGAATATTTTTTTTTCAGTCATAAGTCAAATTTCTATGTAAATTTCTAAATATGTATTTCGTTCTTGTGCTGCATTTTACATGAGATTTTTTTACGAAATAAATAACAACAAAAATGTTTGAATTGATTTACAACCTAACCTATTACTATTGTAATATTTTTTGTATAGAAATCCATGCCACTTTTGATTAACCCTCTATATGTGTTGCCTTATCGCTCCATTTTCACTAAATTTTCTGCATCTCGCTCTTTAAACTTGTAGTTAGTATGAAATATTTAATCTGTACTGCCTCCAAAAGAGGAATTTTATATTTTGTTTTGATAGTTTATTTCTTTGTAAAAACACACGCTATCAAACGCATTCATTGGCTCTCCGTCTTTTGTAAGCTTTAGTAGCAACAAAGAGCACTAACCAGTTTGTAAACACAACGCATTGCTTGCAATCGATCATAAAAACTAGTCATAAGCTAAGCACGAGACAGTGCACTTTATATTACAGGAAAAATAAGTTTTAACACAAAATTGTGAAATCATTTAAAATGGCTGCATTAACAAAATTCATATCGCTTTTATCTGAAAATTCCAGCGAAATGGAGCAAAAAGTTGAAGATAAGCAAACGAAAAATATACTCGAAGATAAAAATATATTTCCGGATTTCAAAAATGGACCATTAACTAAATATCGTCGACTTGCAACATTTTGTCATAAACGCATGAATTTGTTGTTGGAGGGCGAAGAGTATATACGCATGAAGGTATGTACATATACATATATGTTTGGAAAGTGAAAGTTTTGTTGTGTCAGACAGAAGAATTGAACTTTTACCTGGCGAATTTGAAATTTGTCACAACATTTTGGTTGATGTATTTTAATCGCGAAACGCGGTACAAAGGTTGAATGATACAGAGTAATACGAAATGCTAAAAGCTGCTGCTAGGGAGAGATAATGTAAGTATAAATTGAGTGGAGAGCGGCGTTGTGTGTAACGGCAAACAATATTTGTTTGTGTTTTTATTGTTTTGTTTTTAGATTAGTGTATTAGGTAGTTGGGAGCTTATTAAATTATCAGTGTTGAATTGTTGTGCCATATCTGTGTATTAGGGTGTGCCATTTTTAGCATTTTATTTTTTCTGAAATTTTTAATTTTGTTCAACTCAGCTGAGTTAAAATTTACGATAAAATACATATATTGCACCGCAATTCGCACTAAACATTTAAAAAAAATAAAACGAAAATCGACGAGTTCGATGTCCAAACCGATTTTCGAATATTTAAAAAAAATTTAAAAAAAAATATTGATGTGTCAAAAATCGAGTTTTAATATTTAAAAAAAGGGGGGAAATGGGGTTTATCCGAAATTAATGAATAAAACTGGTTTCTCAAATAGTAGCTACATATTAATAAACCTCACAATTTATTTTGATATTCACATCAAATTTTTGTACCTGAATGGTCATTGAGTAGAAATTGTTTATCCAGCACGAAACTCTTTTATTTTTTAGGGTACCCCCCATAAATTCAGGAAAAAATTTAAGAACAAATTTTTTCAGAAATTTTTTTTCAGAAAGTCAAAATTAAGAAGTAAAAATTCAGAAAGTTTAATTCAGATCTAAGAATTCAGAAAGTAATGAGACGGCAGAAAAAAATAAAATTTTACGCAAAATTCAAAATTTTTCTGCCGTCTCATTACTTTCTGAATTTTTAGATGTGTATTTCACTTTCTGAATTTTTTAAATTCTGATAGGCTACTTTGCCAAAGAACCTTACAAATATTTAAAGAATTTGATTTTGAATTCTAAAGAAAAAAAATTGATCACCAAAGGGTTAATGCATAATTACTTGTGTTATAACGCTAAACATACCGGCAAAAAAATTTATTTAGAAATTATAAAAATAAAAATTTAGGTCACCAATGGGTTAAGGCATGGAGTTTAAAGGGTTAAAACGCTTAAAATCAACTACTTACGCCTATGTCAAACTATTTTGATGTAAAAAATTTGATTTCAGAGTTAAAAGAAAATTGAGGGCGTCAATGGGTATGGCCCCTCATGGCTTATAATTTTAAATATTTACCAATTAAGTGCAGCTCAAACCATTCAAACCTAACCAAAAAATCATTCATAATATTGTTATAAAAATAAAAATGTAGATAACGAGTGGGTTAATGCATGACCGTAAATGTGTTTCTGAATTTTCGGTTTCTGAAAAAAGTTTTCTAAATTTTTAATTCTGACTTTTCTTTTCTGAAAAATGATTTCTGAAAAAATGTTTCCGAAAAATTGTATTTCTGAATTTATGGGGGGCACCATTTTTTAAATATGGCTGAAAATATGACATCCTGTTAAAGCAGAATAAGCTGAGATTATTTATTTTATTTGGATGCTGTTATAATTCGCAACTAGCTTATGAAATATTTCAAAGATATATGTAGTTTTTATTTGAACTCCCAAATTGGTGCCCTTCACATCGAAAATGAGGAAGCCAATAATTAAATTAAAGAAAAATTTGATTAAAAGGTTACACTATGCAACATGTGCTCGCACCCCCAATTCTGCTCTGTGAAAAATAACTTATTATCGAAAAAATTATCTTAAATAAGTTACGCGCCCACAATAACATCAAAGCTTAGAAACGTAATTTCTGTAAAATGAGTACACGTGCATTTTAAAAAATTGTTTTGCACATTTCGATAAATAATGATAACGAAACTTGTTAGTGCATTGTTAACACATATCAGCGCTTTCCTACTTGTTTGCGAAAAGTCACAACCTCGTTGTACAATAATTTGAATGAAAAAGCTATTTGCTTAACACGTTAACTGCCAGGATATATGAGACACTACCAGTAGCATTGCTTTCTCAATGACAGCGCATATTTGAAATAATTTCTTAAACGCTCACTATTCCAAACTAATAACACAAAGTGCCTACGCATAATACCCAATCGATGACGCTTCTTTGTTTAATAAATTTTCATTTTCTTCCAATTTAGCATCGTATATGGAGTTTTATGGAAAATCATCCCGATTTTCAACATACGCTAGAGACTCCTCCTTTGGATTATCAGCGGCAAATGGCCAACAAACGTTGTCAATTGCTGTGGAAACAACAATTTTATGGACTGAGTGATGTTAGTATTCATATAAGATATCTAAAAGAGCTACAAACTCATATCCACTTATTAATTTTTCTTGCAGTATGTCGCCTCGCCACACCTTTCACTTGCCGTCACGCAGGGCATGTTTTCATATGAAGCCAGCTTCTCTGTAAAATATTCACTCGCAAAAGGTATGTTTCCGAGCACCATTTTAGCAATGGGTACAGAACGTTTAGCCAAATATGCGGCACAAACTGCAAACAATGAAATTGTGGGCGCATTTGCATTAACCGAAATTTCACATGGCACCAATGCGCGTGGTATGCGCACACGCGCCAACTACGATCCACAGACACGTGAATTTATTCTACATACACCCGACTTTGAAGCAGCCAAATGTTGGGTTGGTAATTTGGGTAAGACGTGTACGCATGCCATTGTTTATGCCCAATTGTATGTGCCTGATGACACGTATCAGGGATTGAACGCTTTCCTTGTGCCAATACGTAGCGCACGTACGCTGTTACCATATCCTGGTGTGCTAGTTGGTGATTTGGGTGAGAAGATTGGCTTGAATGGTGTAGATAATGGGTGAGTTTAGTGGTAGAAATTTTTGCTTTTTATTTCTTTTAATTTTCTAAAACTTATGCTGATTAATTTCTTCCCTTAGTTTTGTGATGTTCAACCAATATCGTATACCTGGTGAAAATTTACTCTCGAAAACTGGTGATATCGATGCGCAAGGCAATTTTGTAAGCAAAATAAAGGATAGCCGTAAACGTTTGGGTGCTTCACTGGGTGCACTATCTTCTGGGCGCGTAAATATATGCGCTTTGGCGTATTATGCATTAGGCAAAGCCATCACAATCGCCACACGTTACTCTGCAAGTCGTAAACAATTCGGTCCCGAAGATAGTAGTGAAGAGTGGCCCGTAATTGAATATCAATCGCAGCAATATCGTTTATTACCACACTTGGCAACGGCCTATGCGATGCGTATATTCTCAATGTGGCTTGGTACCGCTAGTCTTGATATGACGTTTAGTACATTTATGGGTGAAGATACTTCTGCTAAGGGTATGGAAATACATGCTGTTTCTTCGGCAGCGAAACCAGTTTGCACCTGGGCAGCACGTGATGGCATACAGGAATGTCGTGAGGCATGTGGTGGTCATGGCTATTTGAAGGTTGCTGGCTTGGGTGAACTGCGTGATGATAATGATGCGAACTGCACGTATGAGGGCGAAAATAATACACTTATACAACAGGCGTCCAATTGGCTGATAAGCCTTCGACGTAGTGACGCGAATTTCGTTGAAGTTTCTCCTCTGGAATCGGTCGTTTTCTTAAAAGATATGGATGCCATTTTGCGCACTCAAGCAAGCGAGCGTAGTGTTCAAGATGTGCTAGAGCCTGATAGTGAGTACTTAATGTGGTTGTAATTAATTTCTTCATAACAATGCATTTTTCTTTATACAAGATATTTTGAAGGCTTTGAATTGGTTGCTTGCCTTTCAGTTGGATACCACTGCGCGTTTATGTGAAAATTTGAGTAAGCAAGGTCAAAATGCTTTTGAGACGCGCAATAATATACAAGTCTTCAATGCACAACAGTTATCCATTATTTATGGCCAGGTGAGTTATTATAAAGTTTCTCTTCACTTAAAACTTTAATTCATACAATTTTCTCTTTCAACTAGCGCACGATTTATTACGTCTTCCATCGCTTTGTTAACTCGCTACCGTCTTCGAATGAGAAAAACGTTCTCTACAAGGTTTTATCTCTTTACGGCGCTCATTTGATAACAAAACATGTTGGTATCTTTTATCAAGGCGGCTATTTCATAAATAATGCACATGCGCAACTTTATCAGCAAGGTATTTTGAATTTGCTGCCTGTACTGAAGAATGAAGCGATATCGTTGGTTGATGCTATAGCGCCTACGGATTTCATAATTAACTCTCCCCTCGGCATGAGTGATGGCAACGTAAGTGTTTGCTGCTGTGACTATGAACAAAAATTTAGTTTATTAAACATTTTATAATAATTTAATAGGTTTACCAACATTTGCAAAGTGCCATTGTGCAGGCGCCAGGTGTTTTTGAACGGCCCAGTTGGTGGTGTGATGTTACCTACAAACCAGAGTTGCAGAAGTCAAAGATGTAGAATAACAATGTTGCCTTATATAATCTTACTAACAAACGTCTGCACTTTGCGAAAAGGTGTCGACCTGTGTCCTAAAAATTTGTAATTGTTAATTTCTTGGCCCTTTTATAAACTCAGCGAACGTACACTTTTATATATGAGTTAAGTTTACATTTTTTTATTGTTTAATTTAGCTGCCTATGTACATAAATATAAAATTTATATACTAAGTTTTATGGTGCAAATTGCTAATTTGTGCTTTCAACAGTTTTTTTTTAATAACTATAACGAATATACACGTATAGTTATGTACAACTCAATGTGTGCAAATATGCGTTGTAATCAATTTGAGCTTTGCAATAGAGAGATTTTTTATAAGGCTAAGGGTGTATTATTTTGAAGAAATTTGTCACAAAATCATATAATTCGTAAGCGTGCAAAGCAAATTACTATTCACTATTTCAAAATCTTATAATTAATAAGTGTTTGTCCTAGTTTTTAGAATTGAAAGCTTTTCGCTATGGTTTTGGAAATACCCTTGTACGCTGTGGATTTATTTGATTTTAAGACAACCGAATTATTTGATTAGCAGACATTGTGATACAGTTTTTTAGGTTTATATGTATGTATGTATATGTGCACATCCTTAGTAATAGTATGAACTGTTTATTAAAAAAATAATGATATACGCATTGTGTTATACGTTTCTTTGAATTGGTTATCATTTAGATTTTGGTGGTTATCTTACATATACTTATTTAGCTTTTTGGCATTAAAAATATTATAATTGTGCAGAGCAAAGAACTTGTTGGAGTTTGTTGTTATTTGCTAAAAACTTATAAATAAAATATTTTGTTATTTACACATTTGGAAGTTAAGATTCTTTAAATAAACGAATTATATATGTACATATAAATTTGATAACAGATTTCTTTTTATATACAACATTTTCACTAATCCTCATTCACTTTTAGCAGATCACAGACAAGTGTACATATTGATACACCAAAACAAAATATAATTATTAACAAATTTTCTTTCATACACACATTGAAAACAATATTTCTTCATTCCCTTAACTCACCGGCCAACAACATATACCTCTCTACCCTAAAACTATAAAAGTACATCTACAACTCTACCTCGACCACAAATTTCTACAACATACAGAAATAACCACAGCTTCATGAACTGCTAAGGAATTTCTCCCGAACCCGATTCAAATGTATCTAATGGTGTTGCAGCTGTTTTCTGTGTTTCGCTAGAATCCTTAGCGCCTGTAGTTCTCAATGTTGATGTTATTAGATGTTCCACATTTGTTAATTCATACTCTGTGCTTGTTTGCATTGGAATTTGCTGAGGTAAATCACTAGTGGCCCATAAATATAAATCAAGTGTTTTTTCTGTGCATTCGGCAACAAAACGTACAAAGGGTCTTATATCGCCTTCGTTGGCTATTTGTAAAAATTGATAGTACTTGTGCCTAATAGAAAGAAGATATTTACATAGTTGTTGTTTTCCATACAGTTGTTGTTATAATTACCGTTGTTGTTTTGGTATTATAATTGGCGGATAACCAGCGCGCATTAACAGCGCATTCATAAGTAAGCGCGATGTGCGTCCATTTCCATCGACAAAGGGGTGTATGTGTACTAGTTTGTAGTGTGCTAATGCGGCATGCCTGAAAAACGAAATGATAGTATAAGTTAAGGATTACTGATTAAGCATTTCTTATAGAAGTATTTCCTACTTTACTGGATGCAACGACACCGTTTGCTCTGCGTTCAACCATGTTTCGAATCGTTGCATTAGTATAAACAAATCACCCGGTCCAGGTGGCACATGACCACCAACGTAAACTTGCGTGCGTCGAAATTCGCCACCCTCAATAGGATCAACATGTCCCAATACGCGCCTATGTATTTCCAATATATCTTTCATAGTTATTTCGATTCTAAAAAAAAGGATTTTAGTTCAGTAAATGGTTGTAATATTTTAAGAAAATAAAGCCATACTTATTAACTAAACTAGCATTGATGTATTTCATAGCCAAATCTAAACCGAGAATTTCGTTGTGCTCATCAATCGATTTCCCCTCGATGGCCATGCGTGTTTCCAAAATAGAACGCGTTTGAGCTAGTGTCATAGTATTGCCCTCGATGCCAACAGAATGATAGATATGCTGGAAGTAAGCCTCTTTTTTAGCGCGTCTCAATGCAGCATTAGATTCATGCACTGCCGAAAGCGCATCACGTTTTAGATCAATTATTTTTAATTTACGCTCATCAATTGATTGTACAATTTCAGCGGTGCGTTGACGATTCGCAACAGCTTCTCTGTTTGAAGGATTCAACATTAAAGCCTAAAACAAATAAAAGCGGAACACTTAAGTGTATAACCACAAACAATTTCAAATCTATGCAAGCAAACCTGAAAATAATACTGATCCGCTAACACAATATCACGCTTATTATACTCCAAATATTCACCATAACGCAACAGCACTTCCGGATGTTTAGGTGCCAATGCAAAAGCATGCTCAAACAAACGCTGCGCTTTATCATCCTTACCAAAAGCTCGCATATCTTTCGCTAGCTTTAGTGAGTCTAATGCTTCCTTTATATTCGTCGGCGAATCACCTTTCGCTTCTTCTTTGCCATGCATTTCGTTAAATGCTTCCATGTCAAATGCACTCATTCCTGGTGCAGCGTAAACAGCGAAATCATCGCGCGTCTGCAGGAAATATTCGCCAGGTAAGAGTTGCAATTGCTTCGTTGCTTGGCGCAGTAGGCCGCTATAAGGATTAAAGTTCAGAAATTCGTAGAGAAAGAAAGCAACGCTGGTGCCCGCTATGAATATGCAAACATTTACAAAACTGGCAGTGAATATAGACGCCCGTATGAGGCGCTGATGTTCTTGTAGCTGCATTATTGCATCGCTGGTGATTGTTGTCGTTGGGTGTGCTGGACTTACTATTTGCATTGGTGGTACTTCTGTTTCATTGCATTTAGAAGTGGGCGTTTCTTGGTGCTTTCGATTATCGGCTGAATACGCCGCCGTTGTTGTTTGCCCAACGTCCATTACAATTTTTTTTGTCACTAACAAAAACAAAAACCTGAAAAAGCCTTTTTTCTAAGTTCGTTCGTGCCTCTTCTTTTGTTTACCTCATGCAACGGCATATTTCTGCTTAAATTGGAAGAGTTCTTTAGTTAGATATCAAAGGTTGTTTCTCTAAATTGTAAATATTTACCTCCACGTTAACAATTAATTGTTTTTTTTCTGTATAATTTTTCTGCAAATAAATCTATGACGTGTATTTTGCACAGATTTGTTGTGACTGTGCTGCCACCCACCAAAAGTTGTCACTACATGAAAAACGGAAGTTTGATATTTTTATGATTCCTGCTTCCGGCAAGTTATTTTTCACATTACTTTTCACAAAAATAATATAAGAAATCCCTGAAGATTAATTAAACACAATTTCGGGGCTCAAAGTTGTGCTTTTCAGCTGAGAAATCTGCAAAAAAAATTTCTCAAAGAGTGGCAGCATATTTTTGTAGTTGCTTCTTACCATTTTTCGTAAATATTTACGTATATGTGATAAAATAAAAATAGTGTGAGACCATTCTGAATGCTTATTTTCTTCGAGCAGAAGAAGAGCGCGAAATTGAGAGATTTCAATGTTTTCAAACCTAAGGGCCTGTCTACACCTTGAAAAAGTTAAACAGTGTTTAGTTCTAACGAAAATTTTTATTTCACAATGCATAATGATGATGACCTTTGTATTGCTTTTTTATTAAAGGAAACTGATGTAAAATGGAGGTCGTTGGGAAATCCAAATTTTTGTAATTTCGGGTATCTCCTTATGCTTTAATGTTTAGGTAAGTTCAGTAAAAATTGTCTACTTAATAATTTCGAGTGGCATTGAGAACCGTTTTCACTCTTAACGCGTGCATGGAATTGACGTCAATCGTTCGGTTAGCTGTCAAGTAGAGTATTTTAACGCTTTACAACATTTTTAAGAGTATCTCACTTTCACCACTTATTTTTGCAATTAATACTACAATATAATATACTTGGGCCTAGACACGGATGGATGAGGAGGTGGAGTTGTGCTTCAGATGTCATAAGAAAATACTTATAAAAGTTGCCAAGGTTTCCAACTTAGTCCGTTGGTGGCGCTTTCTTGCTCGAACAGAAGTCAGTAAAAACTTGCAGCATAAAACAGCTGTTGCCATTTTGAATGGTTAAGAGAACAAATTTGTTTTCCCTTGTCTCACAATCAGCTGTTTTCACTTACAAATTTTACTGAGTGAAATTCCTCCACAGAAACTTGTAACTCTCGCTCTTTCTCAATGAAATGTCAAAATGCGCTCTCTCGCTGCACAAATTTTGTGTCACTTCCTCAATCAATATGTTATAAAATATTAAAAATTGTATCCTCCCCAAACACAGCTGCTATCTTTATGAATATATTTTTTATGACCACCTGTCAACTTAACCGTCGATTAGCGTCCACTCGTTTTTATTAAAGTGACCTATAACGAAATAGATACACAAAACAAGTTATTTATTCACTTCTCTTATCCAACAAATAACATAAATAAATTATTATGAGTTCTTAAAATTTGTTTTGCTATATTTTCTCTTCAAACTAATTTACATTTAACATTGTTCAAATTTTTTTCGCAAAATTTCAGAGATTATTGTCAATGAATGGTCAGCTTAATGGCTCATTAACCGGTTTGTGATTCACATTAATCTCAATAGTAAGCACAATAGCACAAAAACAAAATGATACAATAAACAATTTAAAAATCTGCTACCAGAATTTTGTTATTTCATAAATCAACAAGTTGGACTGCTGGTGTTCTGGGTAGCAGACGTTAATGATATGTGGGGTTTTGGGTGCTCATGTGTGACGTTTTTGTCGCTAGCGGTGTCACACGATTATACGTCATAACAAGGTACATATGTAAATTGTTTTTTTTTTTCTAATAAATATTTACATTTTTATTTTTATTTTTTAGAATCTTGCTTTAGTTTTAATTTAAAATTCATTTTGTGCGTTGTAGAGAGATCCGCTTAGATCTGCAGTTATTTTTAGAACAAATACGAAATACGACACTTTGTTTTGCACTACAATAACGCTTAGTGTATTGCTTTGAGTTGTTGTAATATTTTTATTGTTATTCTTATTATTATTGACACTGTCACTGCTGATCGATATTTGTGTTTGTCAGCTGTGCAATTTTCTAATAAAAAATATGCAAAGCATCTTAATAAATGAATGGGGGCGGTTACATTAACAAACAAAAGTAGGTACCTACTTGCATAAAAAAATACATATGTGCGGGTACATTAGGGTGTGCGATTTTTAGAAGAAATTTGTGTTTTCTTTGATTTATGTCAAAAAATCTAACACTGCATAGAAAATGAAAAACTAATATGGCGTTTCCTCAAAAATGACAAATGAACTACATATAAATAATGATAACTTCGATTTTCGAACTTTTGTGGTGAAAATTGTTATCTTTTCTATACAAAATCATATTTTCGAGTTGGATAAGTGAAAAAACTGGCCTGCCAAAATAGAATCACCCTAATGCGCTGGTACATGTAAAGTCAAACTGTTTGATAATGCTGATGCTAATTGACATTTAAACATGACAAATTATTAAATATTTCTAGACATGCCCGTAAGTTCTTAATGGGTCGGTTGCTATTGTTTATTCGAGCAATAAACTAGAAAGAACAAAGAAAATTAATAAATTATGAAAAGCAAGTCTCTATACATATATTTCGCTCATACAATAATTATTTTTCTTTATTTTTTGTCATGACAAAATTTACCACATTTAAAAATTTACAAGAATTAGAAGCGAAATTCAAAGGCTCGTAGTCATAGTCATTATCTACATAAACATGGTTCAAAAATAAACAAAAAATAAAAATGCATTTTATGTTTAAGACGGAGTTTTAATTTTAAAATAAGGAAAATGTCATTTTAACATTTTAAAATCACGGTATGTGTCTATAGTTGTATTTGTGACATTTTTTAGTTCAAACTTGAGCTTGGGTTTTTCCGCTTATGTGTGACACTATGCTGGAGTTTGTAAATAAAATAAAATAACACAGGATGACCTTGCAAAATATAAAAAATTTCTTTATACCAGCAACCACTTCATTTATTTTTTTTCAAAAGAGGACCCTGCTACTTTTAATTTTATTTTAAAAAATCTTTGTTTAATTCGACCAACATTTTAAATGTCTTTTTAGGTTAAGTAAAGATTTAATAAAAACGACTATAATTATGGGTCATTAATTTTATGATATAGGGTAAACAAATATCTTGTCATAGGCAGATTTAAGTATGGCTTAGATGTAGATATGTAACTATAGCTATTTGACATGCCATCAGTCAAACCAGCTTCACCTAAAGCGAACGGTACATGGCGGAGCCGCTTTTTGAGGAAACCACGGCTTTAACTGTTTTAAAAGTGTAGTATCGACTTTGACTTTGGGTACGAGAAGTATCGGAAGTATCGATATGGTTTGCCATCACGAGCGATGAAAAGATATACTTGAATAGACAGCAAGAGTGTACAAGCGTTATTATTATTATTCTTGGTATCTTAGGATACTACATTGGCGATCGAGGTAAAAAAAAATTGGAAGAAGGATACAGCGGAAAAGCAGCAGTATTGTTGACTGAATTTTCAGATAAATACATACAGGAAAGGCGTATCAAAGTTGAGTGATCAAAAGTTGAATTTAGGGTAAAATCGCTTGTATGTGTGAGTATAGCGGCCATGTTAAATATTCTAGAACAATCGTAGCTCAAGTGCTGGTATATTTCCTTTCGGACTATACAGAATGAGACAAGAAATTTTCATTGACAATTTTGGATTAAATTCCGTAGTATATTTCCTTTTGGATTATACAGAAACAAATAGAAGAAATCACATTGTAATTGCTGGATTTAATTCCGTAGTGATACAATCACATCTTGCTTGTTGGATTAAATTCCGTAGTATATTTCCTTTCGGACTATACAGAATGAGACAAGAAATTTCCATTGACAATTTTGGATTAAATTCCGTAGTATATTTCCTTTTGGATTATACAGAACCAAATAGAAGAAATCACATTGTAATTGCTGGATTTAATTCCGTAGTGATACAATCACATCTTGCTTGTTGGATTAAATTTCGTGGCGCATTTCTTTTATGTAGCAATAAAGTTAATGGTGCGTAGGGGCTAGAAATTTGTTTTTTAAAACTATTTGAATATGAAATTTGCAAATTTTAATTCTCAACATTATGGAAATAAAAGCGTTAAATTGATATTTATCAAATAACTATATTTCAGATATGAACCGCACACCGTTCCTGGTGGGACCACCACCATTCGACTACAACCTACACGGTGGGGATTGCGCAAACGAATGGAAAAATTGGCTGCGAGGTTTTGAGTTATTCTTGGAACTCAACAAGGCATATGACGACGACGAAAAGTTAAACATGTTACTTCACTATGCTGGGCCAAAAGTCCAGAAAGTATATTTCAATCTGCCACCGACGTCAAACAATGGGGCGAAAGGGCCACTAGCAGGACGTTACGGGTGTTTCGAAGTAAGCAAATACAACGATGCAGTTGCGAAATTGGAAAATTTCTTTGCACCGAAACGTAACAATACGTATGAGCGACATGTTTTTAGACGTATGAAACAAGACCCTGACGAAAAGATTGAAGTATTTTCTATCCGTTTACGTGCACAAGCAGAGCGTTGTGAATTCGGGGAGCAAATAGAAGAAAACATTAAAGATCAGCTTACAGAAGGGTGTACATCCACTTTGCTGCGCCGAAAGATACTTGAACGGGGAGATGATGACTTCGATTCTGTTCTAAAACTGGCCAAAGTTATTGAAGCAGTGAGTGAGCAACAGAAGATATTCAGCCAGCAGGACAATCAAACGGATACCTTTGAGACGCCCCAAGAAGTAAACAGAATGGGGGTAAGACAAAATGTAAGCAGTGATTGTAGTCGATGTGGATACAAGGGACATAAAGCAAGTTGTAGTAAATGCCCAGCTGTAGGTAAGACGTGTGCTAAATGCGGTGGCAAGAATCATTTTGCTCGGAAATGTTTTTCTCGGGGTACCCTTAGCGAACGAAACAAACGCATTGGAAATGAAAAACGCAGTTTTGGTAAAATCAGTTCAAAGGAAATGAACACAAAAGATGAGCCCAGCGAGAAAAAGAAATGCGAAACCGAAGACGAGGCAACAGTTGAGATGATCGATAACAATGAATACGATGACGTGTTTTGTGTGAGCACTTCTGAACTGTCGAATGAAATCCAATGTAAAATTGGTGGCGTAGTCATAACAGCTATTATCGATTCTGGATCTAAGTATAACATCGTGGATTGTAAAACATGGAACAAATTAAAGGCCAAGGGTATTCAGACAGTTAAACGAGAAAAGAAAAGCGACAAGATATTTAAAGCATTTGGGGGCCAAATTCTAAAAATGTTGGGAGTTTGCGAAACCATTATTGCAATAAATGATAAGCAAGTGACGGCGTCTATTTATGTCGTAGATAAGGGTGAACAATTTCTGTTGGGGCGAGATACTGCGACAGCGCTTAACGTACTTAAAATTGGAGAGACCATTGACCATGTCAACGTTAAGAGAACACCCAAACAGCTTACCAAAATGAAAGGCATTATAGTTGAGATTCCATTGAAAGATAATGTCAAGCCTGTGATTCAACCATATCGTCGAGTTCCAGCAGCAATACAGATGAAAGTTGACAATAAAATTGACGAATTGTTAGCGCAAGGAATAATTGAAAGGGTGAATGGTCCATCTAAATGGGTTTCTCCAATGGTTCCAGTGCCTAAACAAAACGACGTACGCATTTGTATCGACATGAGACAAGCCAACGAAGCAGTTGAGAGAGAACATTATCCTCTCCCGACTATTGAAGACTTTTTGCCCCATCTTGGGAGAAGTCGAGTTTTCTCTCGGTTGGATATCGAACAGGCGTTTCACCAGATTGAGATAGCTCCAAATTCACGAGAAATAACTACATTTATAACAAACAAGGGTCTTTTCCGATACACTCGCCTCATGTTTGGAATAACATGCGCGCCCGAAATATTTCAAAAAATTATGGAGCAGATTTTAAGTGGGTGCGAGGGAGCTTGTAACTTTATAGACGACATTTTAGTACACGGAGCAACGGAAGAAGAACACTATGCTCGGTTGCAGCGAGTTCGGAAAAGGCTACAAGAGTATAACGTGACGTTAAATGAAAACAAATGTATTTTTGGGGTTGCTGAAATTGAGTTTTTAGGTCATCTCTTATCCGCTGACGGGGTGAGGCCATCGATTGATAAGGTGAAAGCAGTGAAATGTTTCCGAAAACCAACCACGGTGGAAGAGGTACGTAGTTTCCTGGGACTCGTAAATTTCGTTGGGAAATATATCCCCAATTTGGCTTCAATTGATTACCCGTTACGCAAGCTTACGAGGAAAGATGTTAAATTCGCATGGAACGAAGAACAAACAGTAGCTTTCGAAACACTAAAGCGGCAATTGAGTAGTAACAATGTGTTGGGATATTACGATGTAGCCGATCGAACTCGTGTTATTTCTGATGCTAGCCCTGTTGGCCTTGGTGCCGTGCTAATCCAGTTCGACAAAAACAACGTCGGCCGCATTATAATGTACGCAAGCAAAAGCTTGTCTAGCG
Organism: Sphenella marginata; assembly: GCA_951509765.1. NCBI lineage: Eukaryota > Metazoa > Arthropoda > Insecta > Diptera > Tephritidae > Sphenella > Sphenella marginata. The sequence goes on along the minus strand of OX608080.1, from coordinate 97,727,888 downwards.
TTGAAAGGAGATACGCTCAAACTGAAAAAGAAGCCTTAGCACTCGTGTGGTCAGTAGAACGATTTCATTATTATCTTTTTGGGCGTGAGTTTGAACTGATTACTGACCATAAGCCATTGGAAACTATCTTTGGGAAAAGGTCCAAACCATGTGCGCGTATCGAAAGATGGGTTCTCAGATTGCAATCCTATAAATACAAAATAATCTTCAAATCGGGAAAATCTAACCTGGCAGATCCTTTGTCCAGGCTCGTGAACGAGTCGCCATCAGCAGCAGCATTTGATGAGTATGTGGAACATTACGTAAATTGGATCGTTGGAAACGCCGAACCGAAAGCTTTAAAAATGAAGGAAATAGAAGAAGAGTCGTCAAAAGACACGGTTATTCGTGCTGTGAAGGAAGCCTTGAACTCAAACAAATGGTACAATGAAGTGATTAAAGGATATAAGGCTTTTGCTGTTGAGCTTTGTTTTTCGGGAAGTATACTCTTGCGTGGCACAAAAATTATAATACCGGAAAAATTGCGCATGAGAGTTTTAGAATTGGCACATGAGGGACATCCTGGAATGTCAAAAATGAAACAACGGTTGCGGGCGAAGGTATGGTGGCCAAAAATCGACCAACAAACAGAGACATTTGTCAAACAGTGTAGAGGATGTATATTGGTAGCCGCCCCTTCGAAACCCGAACCAATGAAACGTACGAAACTACCAACGGCGCCATGGCAACACTTAGCTATGGATCTGTGTGGTCCGCTGCCGTCCGGACACAATATTCTGATTATAGTTGACTATTACAGTAGATTTCTAGAAGTAGAAATAATGACAAAAACTGAATCACTGGAAATCATCAAAAGGGTGGAAGTCATGTTTGCTCGATTTGGGTTGCCATTATCAATTACCGTGGATAATGGACGCCAGTTTATTAGCCAAGAATTCAAGCAGTATTGCGATGTTCGCAATATAAAACTAATAACCACTATACCGTATTGGCCACAACAAAATGGCGAAGTCGAACGTCAAAACAGGTCCATCTTAAAATCTCTGGTAATTAGCCAAAACACTAAAGGGGACTGGCGAGCCGATCTACAGAATTACTTGCTGGCTTATAGGTCAACACCACATATGACTACTGGAGTATCACCAGCAAAGATGATGTTCGGACGTGACATAAGAGATAAACTACCAAGTATTCAACAACCTATGGAAATTGACAGTGAAGTAAATGATCGAGATATGGAAAGGAAGGAAAAAGGTAGGGAATATGGGGATAATCGGAGAGGAGCAAAGGCAAGTGAAATTGATAAGGGAGACAGAGTGATCGTTAAACGTAGAATTAAAGAAAATAAACTGCAATCAAACTATGAGCCTAATGAATATGTGGTTATAAAGAGAAGTGGAGCCGATGTAACTATCGAATGCACGCAAACGAAAAAGTTGTACAGACGAAATGTGGCACATTTAAAAAAAGTTCCGGGGGACCGTCAGTCCATAGGTTCAACAGGTGCTACGTCGGAAGAAACAGGGAGTAACAAGGAGAAATTCTTGTCAGCAGCTTTGTGCCCCCCAATCGACTCTGGTGACAAGTCACCATCAAAAAGGGCGCGAAAAGAACCTCAGCGCTATAAAGATTTTATATTAAATAAATAAAAAAAAAAAAATTTTTTTTAAGAAGAAAGTGTATGTAGTATCGACTTTGACTTTGGGTATGAGAAGTATCGGAAGTATCGATATGGTTTGCCATCACGAGCGATGAAAAGATATACTTGAATAGACAGCAAGAGTGTACAAGCGTTATTATTATTATTCTTGGTATCTTAGGATACTACAAAAAGTATTTCTGTTGTTTATCCCACCAACCGACATAAGCTGTTCAACCACGGAGTATATCCACTACCCAAGCCTAATACTAATTCTAAGGATTTTTCATAATTAATCGAGTTTATAATAACAATAACAAGGTTTAAAAAAAAATTAGCGCAAAAACAATTGGTACGAAAAATAATCAAATTCTACAGTTTGTAAATTAAATCATCACCACATGAGATCTATTCAAAGTGATGGATGGAAAAAATACCCAGCCGGAAAAACAACAAGGCCAAAGTTTTCGTTTTTTTCTCTGGCAACGTATTAACACATTTTGAACTTGACCCACACTTGTTAGGCTTTTCAGCTTTTAAGCTCATCAGTGCCTTCCTGGGTGCTTAAGCATTATCGTTTTTTTATACGCAAAAACATGCTTTTATATTTTTAATTGCTTTTTTATATTCTTTCTTATTTTATAGTTGGCTGCTACCGACAACTCAATTTGGATCTTCGCACCTCACATTTGTCATGCTAAATTAGTTAATTAAATGAAATATTTGGTAATTAATAATGTTAAGACGTAGCATAACAACTCGTTCACTGATTTATTGAACGGAAAATCTGTGTGATGTTTACGACAAATGGATATATGAGAATATATACCTTGCAGAGAAAACTATGCTAGCAAAAGTAATATTAGTTTGTAGCTAGAACTTTCGGACTTGACTTTAAGGCCACTGGTGTATGTTGCGGTGAACAGAAGTGGAAATAGTGGCAGAAGAGTTTTTTTTATTTGATTTTGGTACTCAAAACCGTCTGGTCTACATACATACTGGAATAACTTGATCTTTATAAGGACAAAGGCTGCTTTTTTACGACGTACCGGCTAAGCAGGGTAAAGAATTATTGGAACAACACACAACTCCTTATTCATGCTACACAAATTAGATTGACTTATACTAAATTATATCAAACTGCAGGCTAATGATTATACATGGATCACTCTCTTTAGAGATTAGTCACACGATGTTTCGCATAGTCAATTTCAGAAACACTTCATTCCCCAGCAAAAGCAAACATTTTTGATATGAAAATATTCTAATTTCTCCAATAGAAACACTTTCAAATTCCGTCTTGAATTGTATCAATATTTTCTAACTGAAGCCAAACTTTATATACATTTTATTTGTTGGGCATTTCATTAATTAATAAAAACCAAATATTATCAATACTACCTTTGATCACACAAATATAAAGTATTTTATTTCTTTCCTTTTGTTTTCAATGTTTTTGCAAAAGTGCGCGCACGTGTTTTGATTAATTTTTACTGTCAGATATGACAAAACATACGAGTGTTACCAGATGTAAAAATTGCTAGTACACTTTCAAAATGAGTTCCAACAGCTTTCAAACTGAAATGAAGCTTTGGAAAAAAATTTTAAATCTCAAATGCAGAAAAATGTTGGAAATCAATTTGAAAATTTAGAATTATTATAAACTGGTCTCGAGCTCATAAAATTTGCAAAAAAAATGTTCCAAATATTGAAAAAAAAAAAACAACGTTAGATTTATGCATGTTGGACAGCCTGTTAGCATAAATATGTACATACACACATCTATGTACTCATATACGTATCCAATATTTTGTGTTTTTGCCAGGTGTGGAAGTGTTTGATGTTTTTTGGCGTCAACTTTGGTTTTTTTTTTTTAAATAAAAAACAAGCAAAAACTGTATTGTTTATTGCTCAAATAAAATTGTTTGTGCACATCAAAGATTGTTGCTGACAAAATGCGAGTTGTGGCTTGCAAAAAAAAATTAAGACACAAAACAAAAGAAAAAATAAATTTCAACCACAAATTAATTCAATTCTTAGATTTACTCCCGGATCTTGAAGTAAACATAAGTTGACAGTTCTAATATCTCACGTACAGCAATGGGTAATTCGATTTGAAGATATACATATATGTATGCACATTCTGTGTTGTTGTTATAAATTACTTTATATAGGTATGAAGAAATTGAATATTTGTATGCAAGGAACAATGCAATTTTTCTAAAGTAAGAATAAACTTAAATGAAATGAAACAATTACTCATGCTGATTCACTAACGATTAAATGTGAAATGTCCCATACAAAAAAGTAAAATACATAGTACATACGTACATATTTGACGGCCTCAAAACAAAACCAAACAAACTAGTCGCTGTCTAGTCGTATTGCATGGTTTTGAGTGCACACTGCCTAGTAAGCTCGTCGTGTTTGTGCTTGCTCGTCATTTGTTTGTGCAACACCCACAAGGAGATTTGTAATAGGAGTAATTGCCATGTATGTTAGTATGTTTGTATTCTCCAAAGTTCATTACTAAACGGAACTGCCTTCAAAATTAAGCGCATCGCCACTCAGATTCCCAGCAAAATTTTTGCTTACCTAGAATCGGAGCTGTAATCCAACGAATATTGTGGAACACATTACCAACCATATGAAACCACCGATTATTTTAACCCAGGCATGTCATTAAGCGAAAGCGCTTCCTCTTTGCCTTACTGAGAAGGATTTTTGGAATGCATATTTAGAATCTCTTTTTTTATATTACTCGCTTCTCTTATGCATTACTCAGAATCTATTCTGTAATGCAATGCTGCCATTGTAACTGGTAATGGAAATAATCATCGGGAAGTATCTCTTGATTACATAGGAACTCGTTTTGTAATCGATGTTAGGAGAAGCGCTTGCCAAAAATTTTGCTGGGTTGTGGGTGTTAAAAACGACAACAGGCACATTCATGCGAATCGTGTATGAATGTAGGTGTGTTTGTACAGGTATAATGCGCTCATCAAACAAATACACTTTCTTTGGTCGGTTCTATGCAAATGGCGGGTAGGTATACATAGTTTATGTGCGGTAATTTTTTATGTCACAAATTGCACTTTTGTTGCGCGAAATGGATGTTGCTCAATTACAAAAGGCGGAAAATAAATTTAAAAAATTGCATCTAAAAGTTTTAATTATTAGTAAGTCGCCTATATGGTTTCCGCAAGAATATAAAATATAGTATTTTATGACCCCAGCTGCAGGAAAACAACTTGGTCATACTTACAACATTTCATTCATAGTCTTAATTCTGAAGGATTAACAATTTTATTAATGTTTTCACTGAAATAAATTTTGAATTTATGGTTCACATCGAAAAACTACCTTAAAAACAATTAAAATAAACTCAAAGAAAAACCCAGAAATGTTATCGTTTCCATTAAAACGAATGCTAACACTATAGTTTAATGGTCAACTGTGCAATTAAACCAGCTACTCCACCTAGGACAAATTGCAAATTTAAGATAAATATTATTTTTCGGTTGAATTTAATTAAAGTATTTATTTCGCTGAAATACATAAATAGTACAAGTCGTTCGTTTTGTGGACGGAAATACCATCTAATATCGAGCATAATTTAATGTATCATGGAAACTAGTTTTGACAAAATTTTCAGAAATCTTGAGCCAACACTTCCTCAAAACATTCACTGGAAATGAAAACAAGTTCATTTATTTTTCAAAAGAGTTAGTATCAAAATTACGGAAATAACCAAAAACATAATTTATTTCTACTCAGAAGCCAGCTAAATGAATCACGTGTTTTGGGTTTTATTTTTTTGACACATTTGAGCCGCTTAATATGGAACTCCTGAAAGAGAAGTGAACCTGCAAAAAAACAGTGAACATGTTCCAAATGCGAATTTCGTCTATATTACAGGGTGTCGACACCTCTTTTTATTTTTCAAATTTTTTGTCAATATTTTTAAACAAGTTTCAAAACAAGTGCACTTTCCACAATGAAACCCGATCATTCCCATTCATGTAAGTGGAGGAATTTATGCTTTCAAACTCAAAACAATTTCAAGCTCGCATTTTGATAAGCGTTAAGCGCCACTGATAAGCATATATAACAGCAGTGATAATAAACAAAAGCTACTGATTAAATAGAGCATTTAAAAAAATGATATTGACATCGAATTCGTGGAAACCCATAAGCGCCATAATAAGTCTCATAAATGCAACAACAAATCAGAAATTTCAATTCAAAAAACCAAAAACACACAAATATGTACTCGAACAAAACGTCACAACCACACACAAGCACACACATGCATAGCGCACTACATAATAGCACTGCAGTGAAGCGCTACACTAGTCAGGAAACATATCAGTATACAAGTAGAATTTTATAACTAGTAACGAACTAGTCCAAAAAGGACTACACTATTTTCAATAAAAATTGAAAGTTATGCTGGCTGCTGTAACTAATATTTTCTGACTGCTACCAAACTAGTCCAAAAAGGACTAAACTATTTTCAATAAAAAAGCATAGCGCACTACAATAATAGCACTGCAGTGAAGCGCTAAAGTAGTCAGGAAACATATCAGTATACAAATAGAATTTTATAACTAGTACCGAACTAGTCCAAAAAGGACTATACTATTTTCAATAAAAATTGAAAGTTATGCAGGCGGCTGAAACTAAAATTTTCTGACTGGTATCGAACTAGGCCAAAAAGACCTACACTATTTTCAATAAAAATTGAAAGTTATGCTGGCTGCTGAAACTAATATTTTTCTGACTAGTACCGAACTAGCCCAAAAAGGACTAAACTATTTACAATAAACATTCAAAGTTATGCTGGCTGCTGAAACTAAAATTTTCTGAGTGGTACCAAACTAGTCCAAAAAGGACTAAACTATTTACAATAAACATTCAAAGTTATGCTGGCTGCTGAAACTAAAATTTTCTGAGTGGTACCAAACTAGTCCAAAAAGAACTAAACTAGTATGTACCAGTAAAAATTAAAAGTTCTTTAACTAAATTTTACTTTTTACCTCACTGGGATTTGAACCAGTGACCTCGCTGATCTGAATCGAGTACTTATCAAAGGACCTCAAAGGCATTTAAAAAATATCCGCTTAGCATGATTGAACAAAAATTTTTTTGGTCTATTTGGAACTAGTTTGAGACCAGTAGCGAATCCAGGTATTCGGAAGGAAGAGCTTCAAAATTTTTTTATGCAATTTTGAAGACATCTTTTCTCCTAAGTTCCTAAAAGGTATGACTTTATGAAGTTTTTGCAACTAGTTGGTTTGACTGCAGGGTATTAATTCCCTCACTAAAGCCGCCAGTGTCACTGATGACTTAATAAATAAACTCACATCGTCTGCATGCGTCTCACCCACAACATACGACCTGTCTCGTGCACTTTATAACGTCTGCTACGTCATCGATGCGGCATCGTTGGCGTTGAATCTGACCGGCCAAGTTATATATGTACATACATACATACATAACAAATTTTGTCTTTTCATTTTATTTTTTTGTGTTTTTTTTAGTTCTCTGTGACAAGAAACACTTTTGGCTTCGTTGAATTCTCAGTTGACGATCAGTTAATCGTACGCACACACAGACACACACACACACACACATAGACATACTCACGCACGCTACAGCTTCTGTCACTGATCATTTTCATTTAAGTTTAGTTCGCCGGAGATTTTGAAATCAGTTTAACATTGGCGGTTGACGCGTACGAAACAAAAATTAATTTTGAAATTTTAAATGCGCTCTAATACACTACTCAATATAGTGTAGTTGTTGTTGCTGTGTGTGTTAAGAAAATATAGTGACTTGTGTTTGTGGGGGTGTGTGCACTACATATGTAGAATATCCTTGCTATAGGATTAAGTGTCGATTGATTTTATAAGAAATTTTAAGTATTTTGAAAAAAATATAAAAATTAAATCAAAACTGGTGCTAAACGATTTAAAATTGCCGTAATGGAATAATAGTGGAATTGAATTGAGTAAAAAAATATTGAAAGTGAGTTTTGCAAGGCAAAGTGCTGGTTTTATATAATATTTAGTTTAAACTTAGATACGAGTATGTAGCAAATTAGACTGTTTTGAAAAATGCTTTTAAAAATTAATTCATTAGTGCTAAAATTTGTATTTAAAATTATTATTAAATATGTCATGACTATGAATGAGCTCAAGGCAGCTAGTGATAATTTTTATAATAAAAAAAATCTATTTCTTTCAAAAAAAAAAATTATTAAATAAAATTTCTATCGTTTTATTTTATTTATTTTAATTACGTTGAGACTGTTTTTTTTTTTTTAAAACACTTTTATGTAGGCACAGTAGAATATTTTTTTTATGGAATACTAATTCAAGTGTCGTATAAATAAATATTCTAAACTTTGCGTGCATCTTAAAAATTTTCAAAAAATTTATGAAATGTAAAGAAATGTTTGGAATTTTTTTTTTTTTTTAATATTAAAAATTAGAAAATTTTAGTTTTTATTATAAACTACTACAGTAGGAATTGTATGTTAAGTAGTCGCATTGCATTCTAAGAATTTTTTTAATTTTTAATAAGTCGGATAGATTCTAAGTTTGCCGCTTTGTAGCTCAGCAATTTTAGCATAATATTAGGCAAATTCGAAGTACCTAAATATTTTTCCAGAATTGAAAAAAAAAATTTTTTTTTGATGTTACGTATTTTCTTCTTCCATACACTTCCATAGAAAATTTGAATTTCATTTATGCTAATTTTTTTTACTGAAACCAGTGACGGATGCAGAGTGTTTGGAGGGAGTCCCAAATTGAAATGTCGAAGACATCTTTTATTCATAGTTACCGGAAATTATGACTTTTTGAATTCCGAAAACCATCCACGTGGATCCGCCCCAGATTAGAGCACATTTTTGAAAAAACTTTCACTACTTTTTGTGTATTAAACTTCAAGTTTTAACTGAAATCTGCGAAATTTTTTACTTTTTAGAAAACTCTTAGCTTGTCACGTATGTACATACATGCATACATACCCACATACATACATCAAATGTGCGAAGTGACTCTGCGTATGAGTAACTTTTCTTGGTATCAACTTATTATTTTAAATTAATATCCAGTGGCGGATCCAGAATTTCGGGAAAGGGGAGGTTCCAAATTTTTTAATGAAATTTCGAAGACATCATTTTTCCACAGTTCTTAAAAAATGTGATTTTTTGCATTCCAAAGGGGGGACCAAAAACCCCCCTCTATCAGCCCCCGCAGCACTCACTTAACTAACACTTGTGACATGCCATTAACCTTAGCTAATAAATCTACAGAATTACAAGAAAAAATAATCATAAAAACAAAAAGTGTTGTATAGATAATAAAACCATCCCCATGACTGTTTACATTCGTATTCCTTAATTCACTTCAAGTCTTCTCACAAAAACCATAAAAACTTACAAGCAAATTACACTTTCCATAAAATCTGATGTGAATGACTAAGAATGAATTTCCCAAAAACTATCATATTTTCACATTTTTTATTGTTGACATTTGTTGTTTGGTTTTAGTGCTTTGTTCCTAAATTCAATTTCATTGCCATTTAACTGAGTGAGAACACGTCAGAGACTCAATGACAGCATTGATGGTGATAAATTGTGCAAACATCAAAATGAATATGAAAATGAATATATTAAAAACGAAAGGTGAACACTAAGACAGCCAACTAAGTAGTTGACCAAGCACTTGAAGCTCGCCAAGTGAGAGGAATATTAAAAACAACAAAAAAAAGTATTTACTGTTAAAAATAATATACGAAATCATAAATCTTTTCAAAAGTAAAAGTGTGCGACTCAAGAAAATCTGACATTAATAACATATGTACATTAGGGTGTTTCATTTTAGACACATTTTTTTGGAATTGTGCTTCCAGAAAATTTTGATTTCTTTTGCAAACTAAACAAATTTTTGAGAGTAAAATGAAAAGCTTTCCATACAAAATGCTTGCTAAATATTTGATTTTCGCGCCAATTAAATTTTTCTAAATTTTTTTACATTTGCACTCAGAAAGTGTTGACTTTTTCGAAAATAAAAAAATTTTTGAAAGCAAACTAAAAATCTTTTTCATACAGAATGCTTGCTAAATATTTGATTTTCTCTCAAATTTAATTTTTCAAAATTTTTTTGCATTTTTACTCTCAAAACATATTGATTTCTTCTAGAAAAAAAAAAAAAAATGTTAAGTAAAATAAACAATTTTTCTTTGCAAAATGTTTTTGAAAGATTTGATTTTAGCTAAAACAGAAATTTGATATATTTTAGCAAATGAAAAATTTTCATTAAAAAAAAAAATTATTTCATACAATCTGTAATTTTTCTAATGTAATTTTTCTAAATTTTTTGGCATTTTTCCTACCAGAAATTTGATTTCTTTTAGAAAATAAAAATTTTTTTTTATACAAAATATTTTTGAAAAATTTGAATTTCGCTAAAATTTGGTTTTTTAAATTTTGTTTGCATTTGTACATTACGAAAATGTCGATTTCATTCCGGAACTAAAAAAGTTTTCAAGTAAAAAAAAGTTTTTTCCATACCAAAGTAAAAAAATTTGGGAGGTAAAAATTTTTTTTATACGAAATGCTTACGAAATACATATTTTATTTTCGCTAAAATTAATTTTTTTTTTTTTAAATTTGTTTTGCATTTTTAAACTCGGAAATTTGATTTCTTTTTGAAAAAAAAAAATTAATAAATTAAAATAAAATAAATTTTAAAATGAAAAAAAATCTAGACATATTTCGAAATATTTGACTTTCGCTAAAATTTAATTTTTCCATTTTTTTTTTTTACATTTGCACCTTAAGAAAATATTGATTTCTTACAGAAACTAAAATAATTTCCAAAGTAGAAAAAAAGTCCTTTCCATAAAAAATGTTTTTGAAATAAGTAATTTTAAAATTAAAAATTTTTTTAGATTTCTTTCAGAAAAACAAAAAAAAAAATTAAAAGTAAACAAAAATTTTTTGTATGCGAAATGCTTCCGAAATATTTGATTTTCGCTAAAATTTTGGTTTTCAAAATTTTAAGTAAAAATATATGTTTTTCATACGAAGTGCTGCGAAACATTTAAAAAAAATTGCTAAACTTGTATTGGCTTTGAAATTTAATACACAAAAAAAAAACTCTTCTGAGGACACGTGGTTGGTATTTTTATCTCTGAAATGTTATCAACAAAAAAAATCGTTTCAAACAAAATTGAAAAAATTCACCTAAAATTGTAACACCCTAATGTACATATGCACATACACAAATAAATGCACACATATGTATGTTTTTTTTTATATGAAACAATTAAATGAGCGATGCATTAGAAAATTTGTCTGCCATGGATAAGCGTGAGTAGAGTGCGTGACAGGCGTTGCGTTGCGTTGGCGTGCGCCACTCATGCCTCGAGTATTTATGTGCGTGTGTGTGTGTGTGTGTGATTATGTTGGCAGGAGATACGTACGTTATGCGATCAAGCAAGCACCTATGATGTGTATGTGAATATTGTCAAAAAGTCAAAAATAGTTTTACAATTAATTTTAGTTATTTAGAGGAAAATCTTTGCTAAGCCCTTTTGTGTTGTTGTTCTTTGTTTTTTGTTGTTGCTATTTTTAAAATGGAGTTGACCTAATTCTGTTGTACGCATTTGGTTTAGTATGATTTTAAGATGAATGTTCTTAACTTTTTTAGTATTATTTGAATTACTTTTTTTTTAGAGTTTTTGGGCAGACAAGTGGCAGCACGATTTATGTTTTGTAAACGCCTTTTGGAATTTGTAATAAATCAAAAGGAATTAAAGCTGCAATTTGTTCAATAATAAAATTTATTTAGGGTGTCGTTAGGGTGCCACGAGCTCTCTTGGGATAAAAGTTTATAAACAGTAGTCCAAATAGAAAATGGGACACTCTTGAGAAATAAATATTTAATTTCGCTTAATTCGACTTTTTCAAAATTTATTTAGCAACAAACTTTACTTGCCAACAGGGAAATGTTTTTCATAAATTTTTGTTATTTTCGTTTTCTGTTATGGCTAGTCTTCAAAACTTTTCCTTTGCTTGTGGGCAGTGCCACGCCTATTTTCCCTATATTTTGCAATGTTTACTTTTAAGATTAATTTTAATTTATTCAGTTTACCCTTGCTAACGAAGGTTTTATTAGAATTTTTTTTTAATTTTTCGCAAACGATTTAGCCAAGTTAAACAACAATTTTTTTTTTTTTTTTTTTTTAGAGAACTTGATTTTTAAATAACGTTTGAGCAAAGAGCGGGCTAAATAAATTTTTCCTGGACCAACAATTTACATATGTAGCTTTGTTAAATGCTGAAAAAAATATAATTTTTATTTAAATTTTTGTTTTTATTAAAAAAAAATTTTTTTTTAATAAATTTAAAAAAAAGGGTGGGCAAACAAAAAGTATCTTGGTCACACAATTTAGCCTAATTAAACACCGAAACATTTTTTTAATGAAATATAATTTTTTTTTTAAATAAGTTTTGAACAAATGGTGCACAAACAAAATTTTTTCCTAGACTAACATGAATAAACGATTTAGCACCAAACAAATTGTTTATTTATTTTTTAGAAAAAATGTTTTTTAGAAAAACTGTTGAACAAAGGGCGAACAAAAAATTTTTTTTTCGGAAAACGATTTAGCCAATTTAAGCAACAAAGTTATTATTATTTTTTATTTTTTAGGAGCAAGAAAAAAGTTGTTTTTTTAAATAACTTTTGAATAAAGGGTGAACAAGCAAACTTTTTTCCTGGACAAACATGAACAAACGATTTTTTTTTAAATAAAAACTAAAACGGTTTCCTGGAAAACCGATTTAGCTATGTTAAAATATTTTTTAATTTTTTTTTAGAAATTTGTTTTTTTTTTAGGAAACATTTTTTAAATACAGTGGAACTTCTTTATAGTGAACTTCCCTACAATGAAGCTCTCCCTATAGTGAAGTCATTTTGAAGACACAGCTTTTTGGTTCTACTTTAGGTGCATTTTTGTCTCCTTATAATGAATTTCTATATAGTGAAGTTTTCTATATAGTGAACAAATTTTACTGCTTGAAAATCAAGCTTCATACGTTTTTGTCTCCGTATAGTGAATTTTTTCAAATATGTTTTCGGTTACACTCAATTATTTGTAACTGCGTATTCTCAGAAATAAACGAAATGTAGAAATGTAATACGGGGAATCCCAAAATGAAAATACATACATATGTGCATATGTACATTGTAGTAGGAGTTCAGTTGTGTTAAGAAATTGAAGTAAAAATGACGTTTCTATATAATGAAGTCTCCATATAGTGAAGCGATTTTCAGGTCCCCTGCGAATTCACTATAAGGAAGTTCCACTGTAGTTTTGAACAAACGGTGGACATTTTTCTGGACAAAATATTTGCCAAGGGAACTTAAAATTAATTTATTTTTAAAAAAAATAATATTTTTTAAATTACTTTTATTTATTTTTTACTCCCATTGGAGATGCTAACTTCACAGAACTAATGTTTGAAATCTCTACTTCACTTGGAAGCGACATAAAAAGCGAACGCAAAATTTGCTCAGTTCGGGACTCGGTCACTTAGTTCGGGACTATATTCCATCCTTTACACGCTTTATGAACTGCAAGCAACTAAGGCTTCATTTAAGTTAGACAACAAATGTTTGGGTATTGGGTGAAAAAAATTTATTTTATTTCTTCCAAACAAGAGCACTTCCAATTCGCTGATCTACGGTTCTCAGTACATCCATTCGCTAGAGCGCCCTTATCAGCTGATATATTTTAAGTACAAAAACCTCCTTTTTTGTTTGTTTCTGGCCGGACGTTATGATCTATATTATATTATTTTATTTAATAAGTATTATTTAAACAAAATTTGGCAAACAAGAAATAAAAGCGCAAAAAAAGCTTAATAACAAAAATTTTAAAAATAAATTTTAAAAATAAAATTTTTGTTTTGTGTATTTTTCATAGTTCAAAAGTGCATCATTGTTATCTCAATTGAATATTTTCAGTGCGTATATTGAAGGCTGATTTGAGTGTTAAAAGCAAGCTGAACTAGATTTTTTTTGATTCATAAGAAGCGCAGACTATCACTTTGATTAGATTATACAAGTTTACGTAGCTGCTATATTTACATAATTAGCGCACGTTTAATAATATTTACAACTTTGTAAATTGTGGTTTATAAGTTACACGCGCGCTTTAAAAATAAAACATAGAAATACTATTTTTAATAAAGGTTATATGTAGGTTCCTGTGCCAAGTTATTCCTTTGTTAGTCCTTCCAAAAATTATTTATTCAATGAATTTGTGTGTGCCAGGCTCAGACCTGTTAAATTCACATTAACATTAATTTTAATGATTAACCTACTTTTTAATTATTAATCAGAAGTTATTAATTAATTAATTAAAAAAATAATTAAAAATAATCATGATTAATGGGCATTAAAAAAATATAATTAAAAGTAATAAAAAACAATCATATGATTAAAAACAATCAAGTAATTAAAAATAATCATGAATAATGGCCATTAAAAAAAATAATTGAAAGTAATAAAAAACAATCATATGATTAAAAACAATCAAGTATTAAAAATAATCATGATTAATGGGCATTAAAAAAATATAATTAAAAGTAATAAAAAACAATCATATGATTAAAAACAATCAAGTAATTAAAAATAATCATGAATAATGGCCATTAAAAAAAATAATTAAAAGTAATAAAAAACAATCATATGATTAAAAACAATCAAGTAATTAAAAATAATCATGATTAATGGGCATTAAAAAAATATAATTAAAAGTAATAAAAAACAATCATATGATTAAAAACAATCAAGTAATTAAAAATAATCATGATTAATGGCCATTAAAAAAATAATTAAAAGTAATAAAAAACAATCATATGATTAAAAACAATCAAGTAATTAAAAATAATCATGATTAATGGTCATTAAAAAAAATAATTAAAAGTAATAAAAAACAATCATATGATTAAAAACAATCAAGTAATTAAAAATAATCATGATTAATGGCCATTAAAAAAATAATTAAAAATAATGAAAAACAATCATATGATTAAAAACAATCAAGTAATTAAAAATAACCAGTCAACTAAAATTAATCAAAGAATTAAAATTAATCAAACGATTAACGTTAATTAAGCAATTAATTATTTGATTACTTTCAATTATTAAATTATTTCTAATTATTTGATTATTTTCAATTATTACCATCTACAAAAACAAAGTATTTTAAATGTAAATATAAAAATTTGTACATTAATTGACAAAATAATCAAATAATCATATCAAAAATACGCGACATTAAAAATAATCAATAATATCATAAATTTTTATATTAATTATGCAATTAAATTTTTTAATTAATTAATATGTTTATTTTAATTAGTTAAATATTAATCATTGATATGGAGCAGCTACTGGAAATTAATCATTAAAAAATATTCTGAGAATGAGACAATATAGTTAACAGTCATTAAAAATTTTAATCATTATTAAACAGGTCTCCCAAGCCACGTAGCACTCTCTACGGTTGAGTTGACCGGTGTTTTTTTGTGTTCCAGAACAAATTTCTGGGCACGCTTTTAATAATCGGCACTACTTCATTTATAAATTAAATATAAAGCTATGTAGTTACTTGCTTCTCCCTACCTCTCTCTAACGGCGTAGCAATAGCATTGAGTAATAAGTCATCTTCATGCTTTATTTAAACATATTTCTTACCAACATTTTACTTCAAAAGTATGCCTTTATCCTTCTACGGCACGCCTACTTCATTTCAAATTTGGAATTTTAAAAATCGGTCTAGTAGTTTGGCTGTTTTGCTCTTACAAACAATTTCCTTTTCAATTTTATATTAATTCATTTCTCTCTCTTTTCTCTCCCATTCAGTTATACTCACCAAAAGTAGGTGCAAAAATGAGCGCTCCATACAATATGAAGACGCTGTGCCTTACTTTGACATTACTCTGCGTGGCGCAAGCCTATAGCGTTGGTAGTTCATCCGGCTACTCATCTTCCTCACACTACACGTCTTCAGCGGCCAGTTCAACCAATTCGGATGCTTGCTGTCAACTCAGTTCGTGGGCTTATGCGCACATGAATGAAGTGCGTCAATTTGCGAGTCAACTGAGGCAGGAATATAATTATATGTCGCAAGGCACCAGCACGGGCTACAACGTACAACGCGGGCAATGGGATGGTAAGTAGGAAGAGATTTATTAGATGTACGCTTTTTACGCATTTAATTCTCGCACTCTGGCTTTCTCTTTTATTAATTTCTCTCTCTCTTTCGCTCACCCAGCAAGCATTATAAATCTTACCGGCAAGACGGCAAGCGAATTAGATGCGCTCGTGCGACGCGTTAGCGAACAATTGGTCACCGATATGCGTAAAGGCATCTTGCCCTACACCACAATCATAGCACCAAACTTTTTTGAATCAAAAGCTGCTGAAACTTTAGAAACGACTATCGCTGCCGAAGACGATTATGGCCAGCAACAACAACAAATTGAAGTCGGTCACTTTCAACCGGTCGATTTGTCAAACTTCGATGAGGTACGCAATTACGCCTATCCAGCCGAAGTGAAAGTTATCGACGGCAAGACTTATGTGGTGCATAAGAATTGCACTGAAGCGAAGAAGATGAGCGGTGATGGTAGCTTTGGTAGTCCACTCGTTAGCGTACACAGTCGCAATCGTACCACCATTGCCACGAGCAGCGGTAGTGTGCCGGCTTACACTTATGGCGCCGGTGGTTATGGTAGTAGTTCGCTTGTCTCGAGTGGCGGCGCAGCAGCAGCTTATCCAAGTCCCGTTTATGTGCCAGCTGGTGGCAGTAGTAGTAGCAGCAGTAGCTCTACAACTAGCATACGACGTAAGAATACAATTTACGACTGGGCCCATCAGAATATGGAACCCACTGTTATGGGTTATAATCCGGTAGTGAATGTGGCAGGCTCTAGCGATTGGCGCGCGTCATCCGCTTATCGTCCAGCCACACATATACCCGCTACCGCCGATGTGGAGACTTTTGGCGCCGGTAGTCAAGTGTATCGGCCAAGTTATGCCCCAGGCTCGACAGTGACTGTACGTCGCTACAACAAAACAATTATTACCAACCCGGATGGCACGAATACCGTCAGCGGTTCTGAGTTGAATCGCAAGTGGGTTGATGGCAAACTTGTCTATGACTCACATCGTCCGTTCGGCGAATGGACTGTACCGCGCGGTGAAACTTGGAAGCAAGAAGAGCGCGAACGTTTCTTCTGGTTCCTAACACAGGGTAACATCACACCGCAACGACTTGAGGAATGGCAACGTCAGCAGGAGGAACGTCTCTTGGCTATGGCCGAACGTTATCACACCACTATAGAGAATATTCAAACTTGGCACCGCGAGGAGTTGGATCGTTATCGTGTGCTATTGGGTCAATATCAAGCGCAAAATCCCAATCTCACCGGCTGGCAGCGCACGGAGGCTGGTCGTCTCGATTGGTTGATACATCAGAATAGCGTGACGCGCGAAGAACTCGAACGTTGGCAGCGCGAGAATAATGAAAAGTTGGCGCAACTCGCACGTCAATATAATATTTCATTGCAGGAGTTGAAGAACTGGCAAATCGAGGAGCTCAATCGTTTGTATGTGTACTTCAATGATCAAAATAATTCTATGATTACGCGTCCCATTGGCTCAGGCTCATTGCGCACAAGCGAACAAGAACGTTTAGAAGAGCTCATACGCCAACACAATGATACCATTACACAATTGCAGAGCTCAATACGTTTGGATCAACAAAAACTCGCCGACTTGGGACAACAATATCGCGGTAATGTGCAAGACATGGAGAAATGGTTAAAGGGTGAGTTGGCGCGCTTGAATGGCATTATTAGCGAACAACGCAATGAGATGACGCGCGTCACTGAATGGCAACGCTCAGAGCGTGAGCGACTAGAGAACATTGTCAAGCAGCATCGCGGTTCGGTAGAAGAACTCGAAGCGCAAATGGCGCGCGATCGTAATTATATGCGCTCATTGGCGGCGAAGTATCACGTGAGTCTGGAAGAGTTGGAGAAATGGCAAAGCTCAGAATTGGAACGCTTGCATAGCGACAGTCAGGACAAACTCGAAATGGAAATAAAAGAATGGCAAGGACACGAACGTGAGCATCTCAAATCTATTGTGCAGAAGAATGATTTGACCATCGAAGAGTTTCAAACGCAAATAATGGGTGACCGTGCGCGTCTAGAAAATCTCGCTAAAACCTACAAGCTACAAGTGTCCGAGGTCGAGGAATGGATTAAGAATGAGATCAAGAATTTCCAAACGCAAGGTTTATTAAAGGAAGTCGAGCAGGAGTTGGCGGCCTGGCAACAAAAAGAGCGCGAGCGTCTTAATATGATCGTGCAACAAAATGTGGTGACCGTGGAAGAGTTGGAGAAGAAGATAAAAGAAGATCAATCGCATTTATACCGCATGGCCAACATGTATCAAGTGAAAGTGGAAGAAATCGAGGAATGGTTAAAGAAAGAGCTCGTGCGCTTGCAAGGTGAAGGTCTAATCAAAGCAGAAGATCTCAAAGACTGGCAAAAGCAAGAGCGTGAGGAGATACTAAAGATTGTGCACGAGAATAGACTAACCATTGACGAATTTGAGAAGAAGCTGCTTGCGGACAGACAGCGCCTACAAGAACTCTCGCAAACCTACAATGTGCAAACATCAGAAATTGAGGGCTGGATTAAGAAAGAAGGTGAACGCCTACAGAGTTTGGGTATGCTACAAATACAAGAGCAGCTCAACAACTGGCAGCAAGCAGAGCGCGCGCGTTTGTTGGAGCTCGTCAACAAGAACAATCTCTCAATCGAAGAGTTGCAAACCAGCATAAGCAAAGATCGTCAACATCTCTACACGTTAGCAAATCAAAATCAGGTGGGCGTCGAAGAGGTTCTAGAATGGATTAAGAAGGAAATCGAGAAGCTACAACAAGAAGGTCTAATCGAAATTAAGAAACTCAGAGATTGGCAAACACAATGGCGTGGCAACTTAACCAACATGGTGCAAGAGCGCGACTTTACGGTGGAGGAGTTCCACAAGTGGCTATTGGAGGATCGTCAACGGCTGCAAGCGCTCGCCATGCAACACAATGTGCACATCGAAGAGATCGAACAATGGGTGCGCAACGAAGAGCAACGCTTCATTAGCATGGGTTTACTAAAACCAAATGAAAAGCTCACCAACTGGCAGGAAGTAGAGCGACGCTACCTCGAGCGCATCACACAAGAACAATACCACTCTACCGAACAGCTCGAGCAACGCTTGCGCCAGGATCGCGAATTACTCGAAAAGCTAGCGCGCGACTATAGCGTGCAAGTGGAAGAGATCGAAAAGTGGATGAAGAAGGAATTGGCACGTCTACGCGATGATGGCCAATTGCAAATTGATAATCTCAACGCATGGCAGATTGCAGAGCGCGAACGACTCGAAGAGCTATCCAAAGAAAATAAAGCTTGGAGCGTCGAGGAATTCGAAAGCGTGTTGCGTCAAGATCGTGAACACATGCAAAAGATGGCATTCCAGTATCACACCTCGGTCGAGGAGATCGAAAAGTGGATACAAGCGGAAATCGAACGTTTGCAACAACAAGGTAAGCTCGAAATCGAAAAACTCACGGTATGGCAGAAAATGGAGCGCGAACGCATTTTGAATTTATTACAACAACAATCCAGCATTACAGTGGAAGAATTCGAAGAGAAAGTACAAAAGGATAAACGTTTCTTGACCAATCTGGCGAACCAATATCATGTGAGCGTGAGCGAGGTGGAAGCTTATGTGCAAAAGGTCATTGACGACTTACATAATAAGGGCAAATTCGAGGTGGAGAATTTGCAGAATTGGCAATTGGTGGAGCGCGACTACATCAAACAGCTCATCGCACAATATCAAAATGGTCTCTCCACCACCGAATATGAGCAAAAACTCCTAGCCGATCGTGCGCACTTGCATCAATTGGCCGATCAATATCGCATCAATATCGGCCAAATCGAAAAGTGGATGCTTGAAGAGTTGAAACGTTTGCGTAAAGATTCCAACGAGCATGTAGAAAAGCTTGCCGCATGGCAGGTAGCCGAAGCGCAACGCTTGAAAGAACTGATAAAACAGAATAATCGTTTGAGCTATGTGGAGTATGAGGTGGAGTTGAATAAGGAGCGACAACGCTTACAAGAGCTCGCCAAACAATATGCGATTAGTGTGGAGGAGGTGGAGACTTGGTTGCGTCAACAACTCGTCAACTTGAAGACCACCGGTCAAGTGCAAGTGGAAAGTTTGACACAATGGCAAAGCGAAGAGCAGCAAAACTTGATTGAGATGCTCTTGAGTCAACACAACAGCGTGAGCTATGACGAGCTCGAAGCAAAGTTGCGTGACGACCGCACACACTTACACAAATTGGCGCAAGAATATAGCGTGAGCGTGGAACAAATCGAAGATTGGATGCGCAATGAGTTGCAACGTTTGAAGAACTCCGGCCTGTTGCAGGTCGAACAGTTGACGCAATGGCAAAAGCATGAACGCGAACGTTTACAAGATTGGCTAACACAACAGAACAATGTGAGCAGCTACGAAGAGTTCAATGAGTTCTTGAGACGTGATAAGGCGCGTCTACAAAACATTGCACATGAATATCACGTCACCGTTGAGGAGGTGGAGACGTGGGTGCAGCAAGAGGGCGCGCGTCTACAAATACTTGGACTCGTACAACGACCAGCGAGTTATGCCATTTATGAGCAAAACAATGGCGGCAATGATGCGTGGAAGGTGTATACGCGCGCACACTTGGAAGCTGTCGCACAAACTGTGCCCATGAATTGGCAAGATTTCGAGAGCTATTTGGTGAAGGAACGCATGCGTTGGGAACAATTTGCGCGCCAATACAATGTCGAGGTTGAAGAGATTGAAGATTATATACGCGCCGAAGGGCATAAACTCAATCAGCAAGGTATCATAAGCGGTGCGCTAACGGTGGAAGAGTGGCAGCGCGCCGAAAGTCAACACATACAAAATCTAATCAATGAGCATCTACGCAAACAGCAACGTTGGTCGCTTGAAGAGTTGGAACGTCAACTGAAACAAGATCAAGCGCATTTACGTCAACTGGCTATGCAATACCATGTCACGGTTGAAGTGGTCGAAGCTTGGTACAAGCAAGAACTACAACGGTTACACGATCAAAACAAAATTATCTCCGAACATTTAGTGGATTGGCAGCGACGCGAGAAGGAACGTCTCTATCGTTTGGTCACACGTCAACCCGGCATCACTGTCGAGGTGTGGGAAGAGCAAATCTTACACGATCGCAATACGCTCAACAATTTAGCCGATGAATATCATGTGTCCATTGAACAGCTCGAAACGTGGATACGCAATGAGTTGCGTAGGCTAGCCGAACTTGGCCTAGTGCGCGATATGCATGAAACGAGCGACTACAACAATTGGCAACAGCAAGAGAGTGAACGCTTGCGCGCCATTGCTGCTGAGTTGAGCATCACGGAAATTGAGTTTCTCGAGTTCATTGAAAGCGATACGGACTATCAACGCATTTTGGCGAAACTTTATGGCACCACGTTGGAACAATTGGCGCCCTTCCAACGCATCGAAATCAATCATTTGCAATGCGAAACACTCTTGGACAACACGAAATTGCTAACATTGGAGCAATGGCAGAAACGTGAACGCGATCGTCTTTACAATTTGATCAAGAATCAGAATTTCAGTTTGAAGAATTTGCGCAATTGGCAGCGTCAAGATATCTTCCTAAATGAGGTGGCCGCCAATTATGGCATTACAGCGCAAGCGTTGAAAGATTGGCAAATCAAAGAGTTTGAACGTTTCATCACACTCGCCGAACACTATGGCATGACTTTGAATCAGCTGCAAGATTATCGCGATAAAGAGTGGCGTCACATCAACTTTGTCATGCACAAGAAGACGAGCAGCGAAGCGGAACGCATTAATTGGGGCGCTGAAGAAGCACGACGCATGGCCGCATTGGAACGTAAGACCGGCTTGAAGGGTGAGGAGTTGCTTGAATGGCGTCGCATATTCTATCTGTTGTGTCAGGGGCTATTGCCCATGGATGCCAGCACCGGTTTTGGTGGTCATGAGTTGGGTGCGGGTTCAACAAATCGTACTGCTTGGGCGCATGATGTCATCTCAAAGGATCGTGGTGATCAACCGCCATATATTTATGAACAAACTATGGATCCCAATGAGCCTGGGTTGGCTGGTCAAAGTGATAACAATTTATATCCACCGCCGAATGCCGAAATGCGCGCTGAGCTAACTACACAATATCCCGCGTACACAGTACCCTTAGCACCGCTGCCGGCGCCACTACCCAGCAGTGGACGCACAAATTCGGCAAGCGGTTATCGTTATAGCAAGAAAGAATACAAATACACTGTGCCAGTTGTAGCGGGTGCTGGTGCTGAGGCGAGCCGTTATGGACACAAGCGTGCGCTGAATAATAACCAGCAACAACAAGAGCTGGATGATTATGGACAGCAACAACAAGTGGAAGTTGATTGGAATGGCAAGTTGGCAGAAGATGGTGGTCAACAACAACAACAAGTTGAGCTTGATTGGCAGCGTCAACAGCAACAAAGTCAGGGTGGCGCCGCAGCAACGCATGGCGCTCAGGGTTATGAGCATGCGCATCGTCATCGTCATCAACATCAGCAACAACAACAACAACAATTGGACTTTGGACAACAACAACAACAAGTTGATGATTTTGGCCAACAACAACAGGTCGAGTTGGATGATTACAAACAAAACGATTGGGATCAGCAGCAACGGCAAGTGCAAATTGAAGATCTGAGCGCTACTCACGCTGGTGCGCGCCACAACGCCAAACAGCAACAAGTAGCCACAACCGAAGCGAATGCGGTAAGTTGCGAGGAGAGCGCGCGCTCTTGAATGTAGAACTGTTTTTTTAAATTATTCTTTTCTTTTTCATTTTAGAAAATCGAAGTAACCGCCGAACCAGATACCGGCATTTGGGACTCGCTTAAGAAGAAGGCTTCCGGTATCTTTGGCTAATTTTAACGAATTGGTAGTGCGATAGTAATTATAAAGTTCGATATTATTTTTTTGAAATTGAAATTTATTGTGTTTTCGCATTTTTTTTTGGTTTTTTTCTCATTTTACAAATAACTCTTAATTTATAATTTTGTTTATTTTTATTTGTTTTGTTTTGTTTTATATACTTAATACTTAGCTTTTAAGTTACTTAATATTTAATCAATAGATGCGAATATTTCGACTGCTTCGTTTTTTGTAATTAATTTAATTTAATTTGATAAAAAAACAAACAATTTTTTTAAATAAATTATATCAAAAAAAAAATTGGTTTCAAAAATTTTTTTTTATCAAAATATATACAAAAAAAAATTTCTGCGCTATAGATAATGTTTAAAAAAAAACATTATGAATTATATTTAATAAGTCCAATTCAGTTGGCAAGTTGACATTAGACAATCAGCTGTTAGCTATTTTTTTCTCAAATTTTGACACAACAAATTTTAACGCCGCACGATTTTGACATTAGACGTATGAATTATAAAAACAAAATACATGGATCATCTGTGTGTGTATGTTTGTAATTCGCTTTGCTTTCACCTTCCATTGAATTTTAATATTTTTACTTTGCTTAACATATTTCCTAATGAAAGTTAGCCTTAAAGGTCACTATTAAAGTCTCAATTCTACAAATTTAAAATCTGTTTGCTTTGGTATTTTCAAATTTTTAACGTTTGTTTTTATTTATTTCTAAATTTTTTAATGTATCGCTAATCTATATAAGATTACTCTAGGTTGATCTTAATTGAGATATGCTTTGGGTTTTCGGTGTTTTCACTAAGATTTTAAATATTAAAAATGAAATTAAAACCAAAATTTTATTGACAGCAAAATAGATTTACATTTATGTACATCACTTCAGTCAATACATACCAGTAATCTTAATTTATGTAAAAAAATTTTTGCTTCAACAAAATTCTAAAATCAAGTATAAAAGTTTTAAAAATCAAAATATTTTTTTTTTGCATATTTAAATAACTTGTATTGAAAAGAATTTTGGTTACCTTGTTAAATTTTCCTCAAATATACATTATTCAATGGTAAATCGCTTGAGAATATTCACTCTTTAATACAGTTTCAATTCAATTTCAATTAATTATTTTCAGATTTATTTAGATCGCTGTCAATTTTTTGCAACTGACACTCTTTGTTGTCATATGACAAATTTTATCAACTGTCAGATTAGTACTAAGACCATATAAGGTGATTCAATGAATAGGACAATTAAAATAAGAGGGTGGCATTAAAAATAAAAGGTGAATAACATCACAACTCAAAATCGGGAATAAAAGTGGCCATATTAATTAAAACTTTATTTTTCCAACTATGAGCTTGCCATTTAGAAATTTGGCGTATCTGTCAGGTATGTTTCATTCTCATTAGTGTCTATCACTTCACTTGTGTTCCAATAGGTAACGATGCAGAGCTGGATATTTAACATGCAAATGCAACAACAACTAATGTAGGTATAAAAATTTGTTGTTGCGTTTATATGTGAAATTTTTAAGCGGCTCTGTATTATTGCATATTGGAACACGGGTTCTGTTATTCATGGTTGCAAGGGCAACAGTTGGCGTCCTATTATATCCGATATGTGATGACTTCGCGTAAGCAATATTTAAAAAATATTGTTCAAAAATCTGGTACATTGTTTTCTATGCATGGTACCGTTACGTCTCTTCTCCGGTCTACAAGTTGAGCCTGGCTCAATAAGTGAGAAATTTCATAAGGTAGCTGTGAAGTACTCTCGGTTCATCTACACATTAAACAGGTAAGTCATTTATTTTCATCGCAAATATTTTTGAATATTTCTAAATTTTACGATTTACATTTCTATGGCCCATAATCATAGCCAACTTAAAATATATTTTATGTCTGATACGGAGTTTTAATTTTAAAATAACGTAAAATAACTTTTAATACGATCATTTGATTTTGGAAGTCTTCTTAATTATATTTAATTTTATTATTATTGCATTACTTTATTAACTTCATATAGTTTAATTTGATTTATGTTTTTTCATTTCGATTTACATATAACAACTACAAATACGTACAACATTTTATTTGCAATTTTTAAGCTTATTCACACAGTCTAATCATGGCGATTATTTTGGATTATTTAACACTAATTCATAATCAAAACAAAATATATTTTTGGTTCATGACTCTCATTGGAACTTAGTACGTTATGCTTAGAAACTAAAAATATAATTAATATTTACTGCTGTTGCATTAGGAGTCGAGCAACTGTAATAGCTTTTTGGAGCTCACAATACTTGATACCAAGAAGAACTAGCTTTACACTAAACACACAAGATTAAAAAAATGTTTAAGTCTTCTCGAAAAGAAAGTTGGCTGCTGATATGCAGCACTGACAGAGTAAATAGTGTTCTTAACCACAGTATAAATAAAGTTCCTGCATTTAGGTTTCTATTCTTCCTTTTTTTGATGTTCTACTATTTTTATAAGCATGCATACGTAATTTTGAATTTGCAGGTCTCCACTCAAAACTTATAAATGTATAAACAGCATTCATTTTGCATTGAATGTTAAACTCATTTTCAAATCGGTCGTTAATATCTCCATCTGCATTGACATTGAGCTAAATTCGTGCACGCGAATCGCTTCTCCATATTTTATTTATATTTTATACATGTTTAATATATTTAAATATAGTAATTTTGTTGTTTATAATTTTGCAAAATAATTCAGGTATTTTCTATGCAAACATTGAAGAAATTCACAGCTGTTCCGAACTGTCACTTCAAGACGATTTCTTTGCTATCGATTTAGGTGCGTTCGCATAGACACTTGATAAATATGTGTGTTCAGTTCAAGTTAATAGATGCTTCACAGTTTATTGATGTACATATGAATGTTGAATAATAATTCAATTGAACATAACTTATTTAATATTTCTTAATACTAGCATTAACATTAACAGTAACTGTAATTAAACATAATTTTTCTTTTTTTAGTACATAATGATACTTTATATTCTAGGCACTTGATTCTACAGCACTATCTCATTGCATACATATTTGATATTCCCGCTTCCCCCACTTACCTACACCATTTCCTTTGAATCCCCCTTATCCCTGCATCTGTGATTGCAAATCAACTACATATATTTCTACGCTCATTCCCCGTTGAGCTTAAACCACCCACCACAAAGTGTATGCCCTCACTCGTATCCACCGCCAATTGCTCCTCTTCAAAAAGCCCATCACCAGTCTCATCAAGCACACGATTTTTAAGCTGTTCAATTTGATGCAACAACTCCAAAGTTTCATGATCCAAATTATCATCTTCCATGCGTAATTGACGCTGCTGTTCCTCATCCTGATCCCATTCGAGTGATTCCGGTGTTGAGATATGCGACCAAGAATTGTGCGACGACAAGGTGCGTGTAAAGGAACTATTACGACGTTCATTGATTAACGGTTGCGGCTGTGTGCTACGCCTTATGCGCACACGTGGCTCCAAGCGTTCTCCAGCTGTGCCGCTTGTTACTCTCACCGCTGTTGCTGTGGGATTTAGTGGCGCATATGGTAAGGACTCGGATTGTGATTGATTTTGTGAATATGAAGCCAAAGTGCTTAGTTGATCCTCATCATTACTCAGATATTGCCATGAATCAGTTAGATGCACTTGTAATGGATGATTGTCGTAAGTGGTAAAAGTGTTTGTGTGATTGCTATTACCTAACATATGATTGTTGTTGTTATTGTTAAGTGCGCAATGTGTTGGTGTAATATTCGAATTGTCGTAATGTGCGAGATTATTGTTGCTATTGTTGGCGGTCATTAGCAGTAGCGATTGTGTGCTGCGATGTGTGCTGTGCGCTGGTTGTTGATAAAGTTGTCGCATATGTCCGTATTCGTGTTCCCATTCGAGATCGAGCGAAGAGCTCGCACGTGAACTGGCGGCTGCATATTGCGCCTCGGTCAGACAATAGTTGAGCGCTGATTCTTTGGCTAATATCGTATTGCTGAGTAAATTGTGAACGTCAAGATTTTGTAGTTGTATATCGGAGAGGCTGTGAAGTAAAAGGAGATGAAAGATATATCGGTTATTATATGTAGATATTTGCGAAACTTCCACTTTAATTTCAAAACAATTAGAATGATTTTAAAAAGCATTTCATAGTCTTACCCCTCCTTTTTATTTCGCTTGCTCAATTTTGTGTACTGCAAATCCTTTTGTTCCCAGAATTTATCTATAAATTGTGGTCGTTTTTGCTAAAGAAAAATAAAGTAATTAGTGCGCGATATGAAAATCTAACACAAATTCAAATTAAATATACCGTACACACCTTCGCTTTAAATTTCATTATTCGATATATGAAATTCTGTTTCGGGCATTTGTCGCTCGCATTCGAAACGAGTTCCGCTTCTTGTTCATCTGTTGCATGTTGTTTACGCCTAAAAGTAGACAACAGTAAATTATGTAGCACAGCAATGCACAAACGCGCAACAAATGTTAAAAAGGTAGAAATAAAAACAAAAAATAAAAATTTGCCGCAAGCATGCATTCCGTATACGTAATCTCACACACACGGAGACAACCCAGCAAAAAATTATGTCACTACCCTACAAAAGATCTTGTGACTAACCTCAAAAGCGAGCGAGTCGCGTCTAACCCCTTTAGTCTACAGTTGGCTATAATTCAACATACATAGATAGGGAAAGTTGTATTTGTGTAGCATACTTATAGGGGTGTGAGTAAATTTTCCATAGCATACTTATAGGGGTTAAAAAATAACCGTTTGGGTATAAAGTGGATTAGTTCTTTCGTACCCGTTCGGCTATAAATGTGTACAAATGCGAGCAGTTCCCCTTCCCCCCCAAAAGTGTTCAGAACTGGCGTTAGTCGCATATCTACTCCCTTTCGACTTATCCTAGACTAATACCTTTTTTTACAGGGTGTATTGCAGCAATGTTGAAAAAGAGGTGGTTGCAATGACAGCAATAAAGCACGCTAGCAAACAAAAGCAACTTAATGAGCATTGCCGTTGCCAACAGCTGCCTTCCCACTTGCTCACTTTGCTGAGCGCGCTCTTGCGAATGCATTGGACGGACGGCTTGTTGCTTTCATAGCATTAAAACATGTTGCATGGCACACTTGAAGCATACTTTTAGGCCATTGAACTCAGAAGCATGTGCATGTGTGTGTGTGTGTGTGCGGCTTTGCCTCTTACAAAAGTTGGCACGCGAGTAAATCTGCTCTGATTTTTTTTTTATGTTTATGCAATATTTTCATTTGCCATTTTAAGTATGTTTGACACTCATCTGATTGTGGTTCAAGTTGCATTTTGTCTATGTTTGTTTGTTGTTTTTTTGTTGTTGTTAGCGCAGATAAGCGCATATTTATGTATTCTTCTGAACCCACAAAGCTTTTGCCAACTCAACTTAACATGTTCATCTTGCCAAAAGAGAAAGCATGCGAAACCCGAAAGCATTGCCTTTGCTTGTTGTTGTGGTCTGTGGCTGCTTGAAAACAATATCCACAGCCTGTGACCCAATTAAGTGTGGTATTTTGTACTTGTTGCGAGTTTTGATTTATTGCAAGTGACATGAAATTTTGCCAAACTATGTTAAGCTTAGTAACAACTACCCTGCCAAAAATGCGACTAGTCTAGAATGCATCCGAAATGAGTCACAAAGGAGGATGCGACTAATACCTGTTCTGATCATTTTGTATGGACTGAACTGTTCACATTTGTTTGAGCATATCCTATTGACCGAACAATAACACCAATTTATAGTCGAAGAGGTTCGAAAATACTAATCCACTTTTCACCTAAAGGGGTATTTTTTAACTCCTTTAAGTATGCTACAGAAACGAAAATATACTTACACCCCTATAAGTATGCTACACAAATCCAAATTTATTTATGCATGTCGAATTATAGCCAACTATAGACTAGCCAACTAGACTAAAATACCCTTCCGACATTTTTCACCTCGGCTTCTAACAGCCCTACCAACCTCCTTAACCACCTTTGCCTAGCTAAAACCTCGGACTCCAACATCATCACAAAAGTTTCCTTCTTATAATTAATACCAACACATTTTTATAGAATTTGCACTTAGACCCTGTATAAACTGCGTCTAGACTGGGATGAGTCTGGGCCTACTGGCAAAAGGGCCATTCGACCAAAGCCAGTTTTTATCTCTCCATATTATATGTATATATTTTTTAAATCTCTTTGTGATCCCTTTCGTATAAGAAAAATTTAAGTATTTGAAAATAGGTAGATTTTCCACTCAACCATCCACTGTTACATCAGCTCGTAAGGATTCCTCTTACCTTCCGATATGCATGGAACCCGACCATCTCAGATTTTGATGAAATTTATTTTTGAAATTTAATTCTTGAAAAATTGTGGGCGTGGCAAGGTATCGAAATATTTGAAAAATTACGGTAATAGGAACTTAAGCTGTGATTAGTACGGAACGGCTGAACCAATTCATCGAATATCTTTTTACAATTATTAAGGTAGTTAGATCGGCTTTCGAAAAATTATACACAGTAAAAATTTGATATTACACTGAAAAAAATTTAATTCTTAAATTTTTTTGTTAAAAATAAAATGTTATACTGAGAAAGTACTTCAAAGGCCGAGCGTTTAAACAATTTTTCTAAATATCAAACAACTAAAATTGTGTATTTTTCTTGTTTGTGAAAAATTTATTTTAAAAATTAAATTAAAAAAAAACATTTTTAGTTCTCCATTTTAGTTTTTGAAATATTTTATACATATTAAAAAGCTGCTTTTTTCAAAACAGTATTTTGCATACTTCATACTTCAAGGCCAAATGGTTTAAAAAAAAGTTTTTAGAGAGGTCTTTTTAATTTTTCTTACTTTCAAACTTTTTTGAAAAATTAAAAAAAAAATCTATTTTAGTTTTTACATATTTTATTTATGTATATCAAATAGCAACTTTATTTAAAACAGTATTTTGCAAAAGTTTACTATTTGAATTTTGACAAAAAAAATTTTCAGTGTAACATAATTTTTTTTTTTTTTTTTACATTGTAAACTGAGAATATACTTTAAAGGCCAAATGGTTTAAAAAAAGTTTTGAGAAAGCTCTATTAAATATATCTTACATAGCTAAAGCCTAAAATGATGGTTTCTTCTTGCTTTTAAACTTTTTTTGAAAAATTTTATTTGAAAAATTAAAAAAAAAAATTTAAAAAACTCCATTTTCCTTTTTTAAATATTTTATATACATATTTATGTTAAATACCTATTTTTAAAACAGTATTTTGCAAAACATTCTATTTGCATTTTGCCAAAAAATATTTTTAGTGTAATATACATTTTTTTTTTAATAAAATTTTAACACTGAGAGAATACTTTAAGGGCTAAATGCTTTAAAAAAAGGTCTTAGAAAGATCTATTTAATATATCCAACATATCTAAAAACTAAAATGGTAATTAAAGAAAATTAAAAAAACCTCAATTTTATTGTTTAAATATTTTATATATTTAGGTTAAATAGCTGTTTTTTCAAATAGTATTTTGCAAAACATTCTATTTTAATTTTACCAAAAAATTTTTTCAGTGTAATATAAATTTTTAATTTTTTTTTAAATAAAATTTTAAAATGAGCAAATAATTCAACGGCCAAATGGTTTAAAAAAAAATTTTCAAATAAATTTTTCAAAAACATTTAAAAAACAAGAAAACAACGTCATTTTAGTTTTTAAATATGTTATATATATTAAATAGACCTTTCTACAAACAAAATTTATTTTTTTAAGCGCTTGGCTTTGGATATTTTCTGAGTTTGATATTAAATTTTTACCAAAAAAAAATTGAAACAAAAAATTTTTTTTGAATGAAGTTCTTTTTGTGTATCTAAAATGTACTCTGTGCAAAATTTCATAAAAATCTGAGAAGGTCAGTTTCAAAATGTACCTTTTTTATGGGTTTCGATATGAAATTCATCATAGGAAGAATTTTTCACGCATACGATATTAACTCCATTAATAGGAAGATAGTTTAATCTATCGCCACTTTTGCTTAAAGTAGAGATAATATTGGAACCCAATCTCCAGCTAGAGTAAGAAGCCAATTATTACTCAACTACGACAATCAGATTCTTACGCAACTCCCCGAACCATCTCTTCACTGGCCGTCATAAACAGTCCTAACTCGTTATCAAATCAGCAACGACTTCTCTCAATAGAACAATAACATTTTAGATCTGTTGTTTCTATTATTCCTAACATTCACTTCATTTCACTTTAAACAAAATGTGCCCATCAAATTTAAGTCTTCAATAAGAGATTTAAAATCAATTTAAAGCGTTTCTTTCATGATGCCTTTGAAATTCCAACAATATAATTAAATGTGATCCGTGGGGATGTAATGCATAAGTTGAATATACATACATATACACAAGTATATATACATATATATAAAGGCGAATAGTTTTTTAATTTTTGCGAAAGAACACGCGGAAATTGAAATGCTCAAGGGAAAGCGAATGAGGGTAGGTAGGGTTGACTCACCAATAGACTGCGAATGACGTGCTTTCGCACACTCATTATATACTCCATCATTATATATATATGTATGTATCTATATAATGAGACTATGTAGCAAACATAAAACTAGACTTTAAGGTGTTTTTGTTATTCTAAGCACGAGGGATGTAGCGAATATTTGCATTCGGTCAAGCGGAGATTTTACAAAAATTTTCAGATTTCTTTCGTGATAGAACAGAAGCACGGTACGGTATTAGCGCTTTCTATACTAAGCTGCCTATCTCAGGATCTCTTCACACCGGAACCTGTGTCGATGACCGGATGTGGCACAAGGTGGAACCTAGTTCTGAAGTTGTCTGTGGCTTTAATTT
>OX608080.1:97688676-97693676 GCA_951509765.1 Sphenella marginata | reverse complement strand
TAAAATAAAATAAAATAAAATAAAATAAAATAAAATAAAATAAAATAAAATAGAATAAAATAAAATAAAATAAAATAAAGTAAAATAAAAAAAAAAAAAAAAAATAAAATAAAATTAAAAAAAATAAAATAAAATAAAATAAAAATATGATTAAGTACTCTACAAAAAAAATTTATGTTTAGTCCATTACATACTACATATTTGCATTTAAGTCAACAACGACTAGTTTGGGACCAGTTTTTTTCCAACAAGTTTGTTGTTATGCTGCAGGGCTAACAACGTAGGTTTGTGTTTGTGACGCTATCCTTTTAAAACAACATACATTATATTTGCTTAAAATGGGTAAAATTAAATTTTCCATTAATTTAGCGTTGACAATAGAAAATTCCAAAAATGTGCATGTGTTTGTTTAACGCACAAAAATTTTGTACAAATGAAATTTTCCATTTTGTCCGCTACCACCAATTAGTTTGTAATTAAGCGTACACGCGCACTACTTACCACAAGCAGGATATTGTGGTGTTGTTGGCAGCAGCATCAGCAACACCATCATCATCATCAACATCAACATCATCAGCAACACTGCGTGTATGCTTTGCCACGCAACGGCCCAAACATGAGCCCATTCTCAGTGGCGTTGTAAACTTTTGTGGATGCGTATGTGATTTCACGCACGCCGCGCAAGCAACAACAACAAATAGTGATGCTAAAGTCAAGCCCACACGGTGTGTCTGTTTGTAGCGTAAAATGATTTTTGCTGATAATAAAGTTGCTACCACCACAAAGGATTTTCCAACAAATGCTTGACTACAGCTGTTGCCAGCGACGATACAAGGTAAATTGGCTGCAATAACAACAACAATAGCAATACTAAATAGTATGCTTAACACGTAACGTTTGGCTGTGTTTAGTATGCGGTGTGGTGGTATGTTGATCCGGCTGCTGTGGTTACAGCTTTTGTTTGCGGGACTACCGGCCAGCACCGTTGCTCTTCTTTTGTGTGTTAAACGCACGCTTGTTGTTGTTGTTATAATTATGATTTTTATAATGTTTGTGCTTGTGAAATTTTGCGCTTTTAATTTTTGCTTATTTTCATTTTTATTAATATTTTTGTTGTATGCGCCATGTGTTTGCAAATTGCCACAAGCAAAACAACACCAACAACGTGCACGACGTGCATCCATTTGCATGGAAATTGCCGTATTTTACACAGCTGCAGGATATTTTTAGCATTGAAATTATGTGAGTGACAAAGTAGTTTTAGTTGAGACATTTGTTTGCTTTTGTTGTTGTTGTTGTTTAGTTGTGTACTTAGTTTTGTTTGTACTTTTTGAAGTTATTGTTTCCGCATTTGTTTTTGGTTCAGTTTAACAATTTCTCTAGCATTTTGTTATTGTTCTTGTTATTGTTATGCTTGTTGTTGTTGTTGTTATAGTCGCTTTTGTTACATGAACTTGTCTGCTTGCCATTGTTGTGCCTTGGCGCTGTCAAAAGTTTCACATGCGGCATTGGTTCAGGTCAAGGATTTCATAGGTTTTTCAATGCTATTTGAGCGCCGTCAAGTATGCTACGATAAATTGATATTTCCAGAACAATCAATGTAAATGGAGTGTCTCTTTAAAAAGTTTATTTTTTTCACATGCTCACTTAAAAATTTTGTCAAATTCACTCTAGCTTAACAACAACAAAAAAAAGCAAAAAGAAAAACAAGGCGTATGCAAAATTCGTATCAATTAAGGCCAAGCTATTTATTCGCTTACACACACACACACTCGTACATTCACTTGCGAATTGTTAGAGCACACAAACTGTTTTTATGCTTTTAGCAAATTTTCTATTCTTTCACTAATACTTTTTTTTTTAAATTATTCACTCACTGGCGTATGAGTAACTTTTTTTTATTCAGCCGACTTTTGACGCCATTTTTTTTTCTTCAAATATTGTTCGCCTGTCACACACTCGTTTTCTAAACACAAAGCAATTCAGTAGCAAATTAAATTCTACACGACCAACACACAAAGACAGCGTAAATCAAACAGGAAGAAAAAGAAAAAAAGGGTACGACGCTCAGGCGTGTAGTAAACTTCGATTGTTAAAGAAGGCCGCGAACGTTGTCGTTACCATTTGCTCGTAACACTGCTTAAGTTGGTCTAGTCGTTTTGCATGCGCCTCAGTCACTGCATGATACCGAAACGTCATAACACTCACTACTGTCAACTACTGTCGTTGGCGTTCATAGAGCGTGCATTTGTAAGCGCTGCGAGCGTACAAAAGTTTCAACAGAGAAAAGAAACAAAGTTGGTTTTGTGTATGTGTATGTGTGTGTGTGTTGATATTAATGAATTCCTTCCTTTTATATTTTCTTTTTGTGCACCTCACTTTCAAGCCGTATGTATGTATGTACATATGTATTACTTTTGTTGTATTGGTAAACTTTTGGAGTAAATCAGCTGTTTTGCTAACAATAGTGGTAACCAGAATGAAAACGGCAAACGACAAGCGGCATCTGTCAAATTATTTTTACACGTGTTCTTATGGGGAGGAATTTTTTGAACACGACGCGACAAAGCGGCAATCAATCACAGATGCCGCTGTCGCCAGATTAGATCTAATTCTATTTTGACAAGCGGCAGATGGTGGCGTTTGGTTTTTTTGACAATAAAAACGAAAGGAAGAGTAAAATAACTTGTAAAATAAGTTCCAATTATTACAGAATATGTCTCTTTCACACTTTTTACAACATTTTTTGCTACTTTTCAAGATGATTCGCACCTGTCGCCCCTGCTCTCATTATAATCATGTCGCCAATGCTTGACGGCAAATATCGTCAAGCTTCAGTTTTTCGTCGTTGTCGTTCGCCGCCGTCGTGTTCATTGTGGACGGGCCTAATGTGCTCAGTGTTCTCTCAAAATTAAGCCAAAGCACTTTGAACATATAAAGAGAGCGAAAGAGCTTTATTTTCTACTTCGTTGTACCAAGTTTACATGCGGCAACTTTTGTTGTTTCAACTCGTTGCTAGCTAAGCATCCCAAATACGTTGCCACTCATAAATTCAGACACAAAAAATTCAGAAATACATACAATTTTTCGGAAAAATTTTTTCAAAAATAATTTTTCAGAAACAAAAAGTCAGAAGGAAAAATTGAAAAACACTTTTCCAGAAACCAAAAATTCAGAATTTGTTTTTGTAACAATATTATGAACGGTTTTTTGGTTATGTTTGAATGGGTTGTGCTACACTTAATTGGTAACTAAATATTTAAAATTATAACCCATGAGCGGCCATACATATGTATGTACATACATAATGTTTACATTAGTAACCCATATTTGGGCCATGTATTAACCCCTTAATGCCTTTATTTTGTTTTAAATTTTGAAATAAATTTTTTTGCCGGTATGTTTAGCGTAATGCTAGATTAAATTATTGATAATTTCGAGCTTGAT
Organism: Sphenella marginata; assembly: GCA_951509765.1. Taxonomy (NCBI): domain Eukaryota; kingdom Metazoa; phylum Arthropoda; class Insecta; order Diptera; family Tephritidae; genus Sphenella; species Sphenella marginata. The sequence continues at coordinate 97,690,229 of OX608080.1, read as the reverse complement.
AACTCCTAAACTAAAAAAAACGCCCTATTTCAAAATTCTTTCAGAACGTTCAAACGAATTTGTAATCAGGGTGTTATTGAAAAAAAAAACCTGAGATAGGGCGTTTTTAAAAAATATTTTGAAGTATTCCACTTAGCATTCGAAATACTGTAACCAATACCCAAAAAGTATGTCTGTAAATGTTTTCGAAAACACCATGCAAAAAACTCGATTAATCTTGGATCAGTCTGGGACAAGTCGCTTAAATGATCACATTTGTTTGAGCATGTCGTATAGAGAGAACAATTGTACCCATTTATAGTTAAGCGAAATACTGAGGGACTAATCTACTTTCCACCCAAATGGGTATTTTAACTCCTATAAGTATGCTTCAAAAACTGAAATTCATTCACACCCCTATAAGTATGCTACACAAATTGAATTATAGCTGGACTCTAGAGGCTGAGCCCGATCGCTCTCTGTAGAGATTAGTCACGGTTTTTACAGGGTACTTTGAAGTAAACTTGCTCCAGCTAGCGGTATGTAAGCTTTTTGAGCATTAATTTATTTGAAAGCTTAAGAGTAAACTTTTTAGGTGTACATGAGTTATAACTTTTTCCTTCACAAAACATCTGGTGAGTTTTGCTGCCTGAGAAACATAACCTATTTACTGCTTACAAATCGTGTCCTTGCAAATACTGCTTGATAAGCTGAAAGAAAGGTGGCACTGGCCGAATCTAAACCACCTCCTTAGTAATACTGGTACTAACTGTGCAGTGCGCCACGATACGTATGCGGCGGTTTTTTTAAGCTTAAAGCTTCCAAAGTTTAGCAAGAACTTGCGGTTGGTTCTAACTTCTACTGAAGTCAACTCTAAGGACGAAAGGACATAGATTACAAATGCGTTGCTAGTTATTTGAAAGCTACAGGAAGTGAATGTAAAGAAATTAACAATATAGCAAAGAGCTTTTACATTTGTTCGATTCGCTTTGAGTATTGAGGGGTGAATTACCTCAGCGATTCGATGTTTTACTTTTTTCACGCTATTCGACGCGTTGAACCTTCTCTATATTTTATATTCTTTGTATAAAGCAATTTCTTTATATGTAACAAAAGCTTCTCCAAAGGCTTTTCCTTCTTTTGTTCCTGCTTTTTCAACTTTTCTTATTTTACGTGCTTTGCCTTTGATGGCATATTCAATGTTTTCTTCTATATTTGCAATTTTTTCTATTTCTATGATTAGTATATTTGTGGCATCTATATTTAAAGCACATCGAAGAGATGTAAACGAAATCACATAGAATTATTCTACGTTCTTTGAGTAAATGCTCTTTGCTATATTGTAAATTTTTTATATTCTTTTCAAGCAGCTTTTAAATAAATTGCAACTCCTTTGTAGCCTATGTCCTTTTTTCGTCCTTTGCGTTGACTTCAGTAGAAGCTAGAACCATAGTTCAAAGTTTTATACACTTTTAAGCTTTAAGCTTAAAAAAAAATCTGCCGCATACGTATCCTGGCGCACTGAGCAGTTGGTGCCAGTATTAGTAGAGGAGTGGTATTGATGCGGCCAGCGT